>BOPP01000001.1:27492004-27508732 GCA_017312745.1 Gryllus bimaculatus | reverse complement strand
GTGTCGGCCACCTGGATGGCCCTCAAGGCGACACCATGTACGCGTTTAGCGCCCTCTCATTTGCCTAACGAGCCTTCGCGAGCAATTTCGTCAGCTCCGCTGTAATTCGCGCTGATAAGTGTCGCGCGGAATTAACGCCCCAATTTCGCTGGAGGGCTGTCCGCCAACGCCACCCCTCACCCCCCACCAGGGCTGCGCGATATGAGCGCCCAATAATTTTCTCTTCTCTGAGGCCTCTTCTGTCTGGTTTTGTGTGCCTTCTCATCTCGTCACATCTGGCCACGCCCCTTGCATAAAACTATATCGCAACCCGAGCTACCGAAAAAATCTCGCGTGAAAATAACTAACCGTACTTGGATGAACTTTCTAATATAAGAGAATCGTGTAGGGTGTCTAAAAATGGAAAATGATCGAAGTGGAATAGGAGAAAAACGATGTTTTTAATCATTGTAAAGGTAGTTCGTAAATGTCAGACTTTCGAAGTACATTGATATTCATTGGATAATTGGGACAATTAGTTGTCTGTAGCAACCAAAAAACTGAAGAAAATCGCATCAAAAAGTTTTCGTAAAGGTGACATGCACACTGGTTATAAACCAATGAAACAATGTTTCACATTAAGCAATGAGTTAATTTTTTCACAAACATAGTCTTCTTGATTAAAGCAACAATGCAGTGTAGTACGTATTGATACACACAAAACATCTTTACATACTAAGAATATAAAATAAATCAGCATTACGCGTAAAGCAAATATTTAATAGTCGAAGGTCCCTTGTAGAGCCCTGCTAAGGTATGACGTCAGCTGGGTCTTAAGCAGTGACGCACTGAGTATAAGTATTATTTCGGTTCGATTCAAATGAGAATAGGTGGAATAACATAGTAAAACATTTGCATTTGTGGTCAAACTATAAACTATTTAATGGTTTTGGGATTTGTTCCTCGTTCATATGAGTCTAAGTACCTGTAGACACCTCTGAAAAGGTCGCAGCTGCATTACTTTTCAAGAATTCATGATTATTGCGATTATGCTAGCAATGTAAATAGGGGTCGGATTTTGATGACCTAAATTATTGTCCCAAACCATCGATAAAATGCTCTTAAAATGATTTTAAAATGCCCTAAAAGCAAAGAAAAATTTCGTTAAAAATTGGATCAAAACTAGTTCATACGGACAATTTAAGCTGGTGGATATATTACTGATGAATAAAGGCTTCTTGCTTTCATTCAAGTAAACTTAGCATATATATAGGTGTTGTGGTAAGATATCTTTGGCATTTTTAAAGTAATTAAAGATGTCATTGCCAACAATATTTTTTAATTCAATTGAATTAAAAAAATATTGTTGGCAATGACAACATCTTTAATTAAACTTAGCATGCAAGCTTATGGCTTGGATTATTCCCTACCAGAAAATCTCTACCTTTGGTAATCCCGAAATCATCCGAACTGACAGTGGCGCTGATAGATGGTACAGAAATCTCAGGTTCCATATTCATAACGACTGACATTGCAAGTTTTGAGCTAGGAAATCGAATAAGCTACTCAGGAATTCTGTGAAGAATATTATTGGATTTCGTACATATTATTTTTAAAAATGTACCATTAAAATATTTAAATCGCTGAAATGTGCAAAATATGCTAAAAACTGACACCAAAAGACGAAAAATGACCTATTAATCGAAATCGACCTAAAATACAATAAAATGACCGATAAAAATGGGTCATTACCTTTTGTCGTAACATAAAATTAATGTCTATTGTAATAATCATTATTCTATAATGAACAGAAAAAATGACAGTTCATGAAAATCCACCTTCTCAAAGCAAGGTATCTAACTCAAAATGAAATATAAAGTAAATACACGCAAGAAAACACTACATGTTTGTTAGAGATTTTCCATCTTACCCTCGCTTCTCCCGCTGCTGCTGACTGACCACAACTGCGGACTCCACAATGACAAAGCCACCTTCAAAGACTTCATTCCCCCTTCTAGCCAGTAACGTTTCTCTCTTCTGTCCAGAGTTGCAACTCAGAGACACCCGCACCTTTACGTTCGTAAAATATAAACATGAACTGTCGATAGTTCACATCGAAAAATTCATTAACACTGTGTTGTAGTGGCCTGGATTACAGAATCATACAGATGTAGAATTAGTAACTTTCGATTTATCGTGGCGGAACTGAAGTGGATTGGTACGTTTGACCGAGATGTAGAGAAATGGACCAAAGAAGTATTTTAAAGAAGACAAAGCACATATTTAGGGGCATCAGAAGTCAACTACAAAAAAATGTTTTGAAATAAGGAATTTCCCTCGAACAGAAATGAACTATACACGAAAAATGTTGAATGAGTATGCATATCACTGTTTTTCTTCTTCCATTTACAATTGCAAGTAATAAGTGCCTTATGTTTGTTTATTCTGAAATACATTAATTTTAGGAAATGAATAGTTGTTTCATTGAACTGAAAATAACAGATGCTAATAGACGAGTGAGGTTCAACAACCGGATAAGGCGACAATTTCTGAATGGGTAAGAGTGCAGGAACGCTCAAAGGGTTGCATTAAGGTTTAATATCTATTGACAATAAAATTATTTTGTCTCCAAATATTAGTTAGTATGGACGCCCGGAGGAAATCTTAAACCTCATAAGTTAAAAAAATGTAGTCCCGCTGTTGACCGCTATCATTTAGTTTGAGGTATTTGCAGTAACAAGAACCACAAGCTTAAAATACAGGGATGTGAGGTCGTGAGGTCAATAAGGTAAAGACCAATCCGTAATTATAAATTTAAAAAAATGTTGAATTAACACATGTTTTACCTTCATTTTGTTCATATTTTTTATTGAAATTGAAATAAAAAATACACTTCTCGTGTTCCTTCAGTGGAACATGCACATAGAAAAAGAGCAGATGGACTTTCAATGAGAGGCGAAAAAATCAACTTTCAAATATTCACAATAAACACGTATGAAGAGAAATACAGAATTTACATTACTTTCCAGGAAATAACTTGACCGACGTTCGAAGAATGTATAACTGTGCATTATTTGAAGCGTGCATGAAATATTTATTTTATATTGAACTCATACTTTGAATTTTACATAATTCTAGAAAAACAAGCTCGGTATTTCATATTTTATAACACATCCTGGTATGTTATTTATTTATTTATTTATTCAAAGCCGTATCAAGAACTGCATTAGTAGTGGCTATTCATATTGGTCGAAAACCACCCTCAATGCACCCTCTAACCAAATCATAAGAAGTGATGTATAGTATTTTTTATGGAAATAACATTTTCAATAGACAGTAGCACTATGTCTTAAATACTGATAGTATAGTATTTTATTTGGATTTATAATTTTCAATAAGTATAAAAAAGTAAATACCACCATTGTAATTTACTTACATACAAACAAATCAGTACGTTTTAAATCCTTCTCAAAACTGAAATCGTATTCTGAAGAATTTGAATTACGATTTTCACTTATTGTCAAAAGAATTGTAATATTATTTAGCAGCAAATTGAACATATTTTCCTTTAAAAATAAAGAGCTCAATTATTTTACAATTAATCTTAAATATTGTGTATGTGTCATAGTTTCTCAAAATTTTAAATAATAAATATATGGAAAGAGATATTTTTGTTCATTAAATGACGAAAATATAGGAGATGGGGCAAGAAAAGTACAAGAATGTAATGTTACGGTTGGCGGGTTTTACAAATAAAAATGTTTCGAGTACAAAAATATTGTTATAGCGAACAACTTGTAAAAATTACTAAACAAGTAGTAATAATTTAAATAAGAAAGATCTACATATACGTCTGTGATTAAGTTATAACCAAAACGTAATATTTACGAAGAACACTGTTTTTGGCTGGTTTGGATGTTATTGTTGTTGGTGATGATGATGATGATGATGATGATAATGATAAAATATGAGGATATATTTAATCTGGCTGTGAAACAAGTAGGAGGCGCAATATTAGTTCGAGGAAACTTTTGTTGATTGAGATATTAATGCACCATGAATTTCAGAAACTTTCATACGAATGTAAAGGGCAAGTACAAGCGTAATTGAGTACGTACGAGTGTAAATAATGTGTGCAATTATGAGAATCAGCTTTTTACGTGTATTCTTTGAGAAGACAGGCTATTTATTGAATTATGTATAACGAGTTGATAGGAATGGATAGGATGGAGAATGAGGGGTGAAGATATATCATTATACCTAAGCAGGACTTAAATTCGCAGCCTCGTCGGCACAGACGACGGCTACCGCAACCGTTTGCCAAAGAAGACGATATATTTATTATTATTATTATTATTATTATTATTATTATTATTATTATTATTAATTCAATACAAAAAATTCATGCATCATACAGTAACTTGCAAACAGTACAGATGATGGGTGAACTGTAATCAACAACGGTAATACAATATGAAAAAGAAAAAAAAGAAAAAAACATAAAAGAAATGTACGATGTAACACACCCCTCTCTGACAGGTACAAAAAGTAGTTAGGGAGGAATTGAAGTGTACTGAATAAGATAAAATAAATTTAAAAATTACATTTAAATTTAAATCTGATAAGACCAGTATTTTTACTGAAAGGTTAAACGGGCTGTAATGTATGTAATGTAGTCCAACAAAATGGGTATTTTTTCTCATTGTTTTTATGGTGATGATTTTTGTACACTGTCAATGTATTTCTTTTGGAAATAAATTATTAATTTTTATTATTATTATTTTCGTTGCGATGAAAGTGTTATTAAAACTAAAGGGTTTATTTATTATCCTAGTTGCAGTTGTAGTTATAATTGTTATATTATTAATTGTTATAATTTCGTACATGCTGTAGCGTACGTACATATTTATTAAATTATCTTTCTATTCGAGTATTAGCACTTTAATGGTTTTAATAGCTGTTTTTTCTTCCCCTGTCTATACAGGGTCGAAACGAAAATATTGATAATCTTTGCATGCAATCTTTGCACGAATACCTTTCATGAAATACCCTTAATTCAGGAGCAGACTATCACTAATATACAAACAAATAACATAATATCGGACATTTGTAAAAGAATAGGCGAGGCCCAGAAAGCAGGACAGAGCTTTGCACCTCCCTCTGCGAGACTTATCGAATATTCTCGCGCCGTGGATTCCACACTTCGTCCCCATTCCCTAAAACTCTTGGGCACTCACCCGCAGCCGCGCGCCTCCCTCCCCCTCCCGCTCGATGTGACCAGAATCCAGCCGACTAATTTCCGATCCGGCCGCGAGGCGCGCCACAGGCGGTCCAGGTGCGCCCAACGGCCGAGCTAAATACGCACGTCCGTCACCCCGCCCCTCCCCCTTCCTCGCTTGTTCACCTCCCGGTCCAGCCTCGCACCCGCCTCCCGCTCTCACCAGCCCGCCCCGCCCTTCTTTCAACTTTTTCTCAGCTACGCCAGGCCTGTTCTTCTTTATCTTCTCCACCCCTCCCCGTCTTCCCCTTCTATTCGTACAAGCGAACAGTGCCACACGTGGCGGAAGATCTGTTGTGAGCTAGATCCAGCTAAAGCGGTGCACCGCTGGAGGAGATATCTCGAGGGGAAAAACCACAAGCCGACGTGTCGCTACAGGATGTCTCGTTCCGACGGTGAGGAATACCGCCACCTCTCGAGTTATAACCTGCACTGTACGGTGAAGCTCACGGCAATAGCGGTTGTCGCCTCCGCAAACACACACCAACCAATCAATAAACAGTCACCTTTTTCCGGTCTGTTGTTATCATTACCAGTCCTTTATTTCCTTTCTGACATTCAGCACCAACCGTACCCATCCTTTCCGAACACATCTCGGCCACTCGTTGCCCTTTCTAACTCTCCCCTGCTTTCCAGGCTTTCCCTACATTTTCCAGCGTTTCCAAGCAGTTTTACACACTTTCCCGGCGCTTCTATCTCCAGGCAGTCCTCGCAAGGTTTTCCATCTTGCTCCGTAATCCTCCATGCAATTCTCGCCATCTTCGTCCTCCTCGCCCCACCCAGCTCGCCCGTCCCGTTCTCCTCCTCTTCCCCCATATACACCCGCCCCTCCCCGTCCCTCTTTCACTTCCTTTCTCCCCGCCATCACTAGCCTCCCCACTGTACCCCACCCTTCTGTCGACCCTGCACCTCACCTCCCCACCCTCTTCACATCTCCATGCCCCCCTTCACATCTCCACGCCCCTCATTTCCTGGCCCCTCACCACCTCGCCCCTCTGCTCCCTCGCGCCGTGCCTCTAAGCCGCGTTTAACCCCGCGTTACTCTGCGCGCCATCCGAAAGAGATTAAAGGGGACGGCTGCGCGGAATGGAGATAATGGAAAAGTCATTAAGAAACTGTGACCGGGAATTTGGTCTTTATTCTGAAACTTGGGACGACGCGCGAGGCAGTGATGACGCCCCTACTGCCACGGCATTCACTGCATCGGGACTATGGTGATGGTTGTAGCAGTGATGACTCTAGTAGAGGGTAGCAGAAATGCTTATTTGTAGTAGAGTATGGTGATTGATATGAATGTAATATTGCTTTACGCGCGCGAAAAGAAAGTGTTGGACGTAATTTTTTAACTTTTATGGGGAATAGTCCAACAAAGAAACTACATTGGATATAATATTAATTAGAAGTCTTTGGTTCACAGAAAATAGCTTTAAGAAACGACACATATTTACGACAGTATAATTGTTTTAAAGCCTTTTATTGTCGGTGATTAATATTTCTAGAGGATAAACGAAGCGTTCTTCTTTGAGTACATCTCACTCTTCAATGATGCTTGAAAAACTTCAAAAACACAAAATTTGTCATTTTAGTATGTTTTCTCTTAGCTTAGCTTCTCTTTATATTGTGATGAAGGAAACCCATATGTGTTTTACTCTGGGCTCACTCAAGCGTCATCTCTTTCACTCGAACCAATCTCTAGTGGTTCACTTGATTATTACATCTATTATGAAGCAAAAACAAATTCTTCGGAACAGAAAACCGAAATAAAACATTTATGATGTTGAATAATCTTACATCTCCGTAAAGGAGAAGGCATTGAGGAGGGGTGTACCACATGTTCGTTGTTGCTAGTGGCGGTTGTAATTGCGGCACGAGGAATGATAATATGAATACTTATGTCAGTGACAACAAATATGACAGAAACATTGTGTATGAGAGACGAGCAATGAGGACAATAATATTACGTAGATGTTGTAAAATCTTCAACTTCTAAAGAAGCATGGCCACAAAAATAAAATTTAAGAGGTATGATCACCTACACCAGCATTCAATGCCAGAAATAATACTCTCACTCAGTAAATCACTCGTCAATTCTTATGATACAATGGATGTTTTGATATAATTATAAATTAACAGCGCGTGTGGGAGAGCAAGCGAGCGACCGAGAGAGCGAGCGAGAGAGAGAGAGAGAGAGAGAGAGAGAGAGAGAGAGAGGCGAGGGGAGAGAGAAAATGGTAGAAACAATAGTGGTAAGGACTATTATTATCAACCAATGTAACAATGAATGTTATACAAGGAAATATTGTTGCTTTTTATGCCCCCAAACAACGTTGGCAGCATATTATAGTCACTATAATGTAGAACATTCATAATTACTAAAGCCACAATTGTACCTATAGTGTTATTGTGATGTTCATGTAAACATTCTGCCTCATGTAACGTAATGCTCACATTAGTGCATTTCTATTGGCGTACCTACCCTATGAATAGATTTGTACACATGGCTTTAATAGTCAACTTATTCTACAGTAACATGAATCTTTTCTATTTGTATATTTTAAAATATTTCCGTTCCAGTCTTCTCGTAAAAGTATATGCAAAGACATAAACCCGAAACATCTAGGGTGATCTGAGCTGTCCGGGTGACGCCGCGTCGAAGGCTGAGTTGCCGACGTTTCGACCATCCTGTCGTGGTCTTCCTCAGGGCTGGTATGCATACCAGCAAGACCACGACAGGATAGTCGAAACGTCGGCAACTCAGCCTTTGACGCGGCATCACCCGGACAGCCCAGATCACCGACATGACTCTGGTCGCGGAAGCCTACGACTTCATCCGAAACATCTACACAGCTTGCAACTGCTGAGAAAACGATACACTAGTCGTGCTCCATAGTCGCATTTTTCACGGTGCTGTAATCAGTTCCCCTCTACTGTACAGGCATGTTGATGACGATGATGATTTGAGTATTTGGGTGGAAATAAGTATGAAGATGAAGTTGTCAATGAGGGAAAAGTCATGAATCTTTCCATCAATACTACAGGGAGAAAACAGAGCAAGGCAATTGAGGGAAAGAGAAAGAAAAGTAAAGAGCAAGGCACTGAGAGCAAGGCTTGCAGAGAGCAAGACACATGGAGAGCAAGTCTCACGTAGATGGACAGCAATACAAAGAGCAAAGGGGAGAGAGAAACAGAAAGCAATGCAGATAGAGCGCCAGGCAAATACGCCTAGCCAAATAGTAAGAAAAACAGGGAACAAGAGAGACAGCGAGCAATATAGAGGGACAGAGTTAGGGGGTAAGTATTGGCACATAGCAAAACAAGCTGAGAGCAAGACAGACAATGAGAAAGAAAGAGAACGAACAGTAGTCAAGAAGCCAATCCGGTGGCCGCTAAGGCAGTAATGCCGTACCGATCTCGGCCGAGAAGAACCGCGAGTTCAAGTCCCGTCTCGGTCATGGTTGTATTTGAGTTCGACCTTTCAACCCCATCACCACAATACCATTTCATCTAGTTCACAGTTACCCATAATGATAAAACCCATAGTGTTCGCTAATGACCAAGATGTAGATACGACCGTGAATTCCAAAATATAAAGTACACCAGGAGCGGAGAAGAAGGAGAGCGAGAGTAGCAGATGTGGAAAACAAGACATGCGGGTGACCGCTGGGCCAAGGACTGCCCCTGCGCGAGCCACCCTCTGTCGCAGCGTGGAGTCTTGGGGCAAGCGCGGTCTCAAACGCGCCGGCCTACGTGATGGATCGTCCCCGAGGATGTGACTCGCTCTTTAATAACACGGGTCACGTACGGAGGCGGGAGATGACTGATGAGGCTATTCCGGGACGAAATGTTCTGTGATAGAAGGCTATCAGCAATTAGATCGTGTCTGGTCTGCAATAACGACAGCGCGATGTTTTTTTGCATTCTTTGAAGCGAGAAGTGAAATAACGAAAGTTTTAGATATGTCAGCTTCCACAAGATGTTGACTAGGAAAATGCATACATAAGGCTTACTGATGAACGTACTTTATTGTTAGCTTTCATATACTAAGAGTTAGACACAAATCTGCTCAAATGTTTAATGCTGAGATGCTGCTCAAATATTTAATTTATTGAAAATTACGAAATGTGTTTATTGAACTTTTCTGTAGATTATGGTTTTTATTTCATATTTTTATTTTGCTAGAACATTACATATTGTATAATGATGTTATTATAATGGTAGCCATTTTCTCTATTCAATCAAGATTTCAATTATCAGTTGCAATTTCCCTAACAAGAATGTGGTCAAGAATATTGCCCAACGGTAGATTTTGAAGGTGATACATATTTGATATCTACTTATTTGCAAATCATAAACAGTGTTACGGGCTACATTTGGAAAAGCATAGTATCTAAGAATGAGTACGACCTCCCCCCACGAATAAAGTTACAAATTTGCTTTTTTTTCAATAAAAGGAATATCTGCATCGTGCGATTGTACGTAAAGTAGAATTCTAATTGTTCACTACATGCCTTGTGTATTTAAATGAATCTGTATTTTTCTCTATTTCATATCATTTGAACATATGAGAGTACTACATGTGAAATTATATTTTATTTCTTATTTGATGATTAGAATAATTTAAATAGGAAATTACAAGAATACTTTGAATTTTCCATGAAAGGTGCCAATTGACTATAATAAGTATTATTAGACATTTAAAGTGATATTTATATTTCCCACGTTATTATCCAAACACTAGCAGTACGTGTTACCACAAAACAGTATTTTCTTCTTGATGAAACTATATTTAGAAAATATGTTCAGTACTTTTCTCAATACCTCATGATAACAAGGAAACACTGACACAGTCATGGTCGTTACAAGCGTTCCAACGGCATCAACTACAACCACAACGGTACCACAATGAATAGGAGTACAGGGAGATTAACAGGAATGCAGCAGGTTGGTCAATTACAATTAACAATCATAAGGGAAATGCCGAACTATGCACAGGACCCGATTTCCGAGCCCCTGTACATTCTGCGTAACGTCTTTCTCCCATTCCGCCCCGTTCGCTACAACGCATTCCCCGACGTGATCACCTCCATTCAGCGAGAGCGCTTTTCTGTCGCGCCCCCTCTCAGCAACTGGCCGCCTTCCAGGGCCCCTGAATCACCCGCTCATAACCAGAATTAGCGCCGCCCATTAGCGCGGGCCGGCTCGTAAAGGCGGACGCGGTTTAATTTAATTCGACTCCTCCTGCGCACGTCGATGCGCGCGTGTCCGCGGTCGCCGTAAAGCAGAAAGGTAGCACATTGCAGGAGGAGTGCGGCAGCGAGGAAATTTATCACGCAAGTAATGCCTTGGTTCGACATTACTTTGCGTTATTATTCGTCGGTGAGCGTATGTTACAATGAACTAAGCTTCCAGTAATGCCTTTAGTGAAGTAGTCAACTATTCCACATTAACCTTACGTGTGTAGCAGGTCTTGAGTGCTGCGTGGGCAGTTTTCGTAAGACTGAGGTTGCAGTTGAGGTGCTTCGATTTTAAATTTTCGCTGTAGTGGTATTGGCTGCAATTTTCATCGCCTATTGTATCTTTTTGGTTATTCTTCGCAAAACGACGTTTTATTTAGTGAACAGCGTTTCAGAGCAGCACTTTGTGAACCAGACACATGGGAGTACAATTCTGTTTCCGTACTTGGCAAATTGTTGCAATGTTTCAGTGTAGTCAAATATTTAAATAAAATGTAATGTATTAAACAAGCTTTGCATTATAAATTTCATGCTTAATAAATAAATATTATATTTAAACATCTAAGCTTACTTTTGTATTTCAGTTCGATTATTTAACTAAATTGGTGAAGTATCTGAATCGAGTAAACATACTCTTCTATTTTTCCCTTATTTTTATACATTTATTTTATATTTCTTATTATTTTTTTTTCTCAACGATACTCCTTTATTCATTCCAAATCAGTCAAATTTGCAAATAGAAAGACATAAACTCTATTAGTGATAAGTACACTACAATTATTCCTTGAAAAAGTTGGAAGTAGAGGATTCCTAGTTTCAGATCACAATTAGTTTTATCCTGCTATCACACTAAACAGTTAGTTATATGGTGTAATTTCGAAAAAAAATGGTTCACAGTAGAAACTACTCAATTGTCTTGGGCGATTGACATTATTTTCATACGAAGTAATTAGAACTGCCCACGCTAGTTCGTGCGACTGCCAATAGCGCTGCTATCGGAGAATCACGTCATTTAAACTTGCAGTTGTAGAATAAGTAGAGACGCTTCTTCATAAATGAAGGATTCCTTTTAAATATTGGAAAAAGCGACTTTTAACCAGGAGAGTTACACAACGCAATATAGTTATCAGCGCAGCTTCGCACTCGGCGTTTTCCTTTAGATCCGAGATGTTTCGAGATGTGTTATACAAGGTTAAACCACCGTTATCCCCCATGAGTGTAGCCAAAACCAACTCAAAATAAAAAAACGTTGAATTGTCGTCTCGAGTGAGAAGGGCGTATAAAAATGGTTTCAATTGGTGAATGGATGTGCTGTCGTGGTAAATTCAAGGACCAAAATGTAATACTTAATTTTAAATAAAGATCTCTGACAAATTTATATTTTATATTTCTTACCTAGACTACAATATTTTTGAACAATTTATTTCGCCAAACACTTTTTTACTGAAGTTTCACGTTTACATCAAGACATTTTATTCAAGTGACTAATGATGAATCTAGTTTGCGTGGACTCAGTGAAAATTCCTACAGCGTTTCAGACGCTCATTTTTTGTGCCATGTATCTATAGCTCTAGGGAGGACTTTCGGGTATCAGCGTAATCTGAGTATCCACACTTTCCTGCACTGCGGCCAAAACGATTTTTGACGCTATAGTCGATGTGTAAGAATGAGAAGAAAACAGCCGAGAAAGACATTTGCAGTCGGGCGCGTTTCAGCTTTTGGAAAAGGGGAAGCCACGTGTTCCCTTCCGAGAGTCTCTTCTACATTACGGAGGAAGAGTCTTCGAGAAGCTGCCCGGCTCCAAGACCCTCGCAACTCTTCCACCGATTCCACCATCGCTCACACGGCGCGCTCGTGTCGCCCCCCGCGGAAGACGAATGAACGTGCGACGACGCATGCGCAGAGTTAACGCCGCCGTAATTAAACGTCATAAAAGCCCCTAATGGCCACCCTGTTGTGGCCTAAACTACGGCGTATTAACTTTCCGCGCGTGGGCGCAATAAATCAATTAGGAGCAACGCGCACATCTGCACCGAGGCTCGCCCGCGCGCGCTCCCGCGGCCGCCGCGCGCACCACGCCTATCGGCGGGGAAGTCCCGTTCCCGCGTTTAATTAAATTTTCTGGTTCCGGTTATCGAACGTGGTACTTCGTGATTTAGTGGGGCACTTGCGTCGCGACCGCTAGTGAAATGATGTCGGCGTGCATCGCGGGACTGGGCGGGGGTGGAAAATGTTTGTTTTGGTGGCCAATCTGTTGTCGGAAAAACTTTATTGCTACGGCCGGCAGGGCGTATTTCGGAGCGGAGGTGCACCGCAGATGGGAGGTGTGGATTTGTGGATGCGCTGGGCCCGCGGGTCGCGGGTGGATGCGTGGATACATCCGCGAGATGCCTGGGACCGATGGCGGCAGTGGCGATCGTGAGTTTTCGGGGGAAATTATGGTACGAACGGACCAGACAGCGTACAACGCTTCGTGTGAAATAACATGCAACGTTATGTTGCCATCGACTGCCATTTCTCCTCGGGGCTCTGCAACTAAACAACGTGTATTGCCGATTCAGATATCGCACGGAACGATGGAGCACTTCAATATACAAAGAGGTCGATTGCCGTTGCAGTGTGATATGAGATGTAGCCGGTATATCACGCGTTCATGTTATTTACTATTTTAGTTTAACAAAAGATTCGTAAAGATCGCTTGCAACCATAAAGTCTCCGGCGCATCAGTAATTTAAGTAATAAATATTGGTCGTCGATTTATTAAAGAAAGTAGTAGATAACGTTTAGAATTTAAACATGTGATATGTGGAAAGGGATTAGTATATTAAACATTAACTTTGGTCATATGAAGGAAACTACAAACGTTCTTTGTAAACAAACAGGTTGATAAAAGCTTCAAAATAGCGCATTAGTGCTATTTCAGCATCTGCGCATAGGATAAAAAATTAAAATTATTGCATAAGAACATGTGAAATATTCACAACCATTATTAATCAGCGCTGTCACTAAATGGACCTCCAAGACAAAATGAAAATAGGGAGAAATGGTCGGTGAAAATCGACATGGATTCTAATGTGGACGACCTACTAGGATGGCTAAATGTTGCCGCTGCAGTGTCTGTTCGGGTTCGATTTCGAATGGTGGCGGATTTACGACAGCTTTTGCCTAGAAGAGAATACCGACCGAATACTAATCGGTGGTTTTCCGAGGTGAATGTCGAAACCTTAACAAGCAGGTCACTGACCTGCATGTCTCAATATTTACTTCCCTTCCCTTATACCCCTCTCTTTCATTACATACACATTGGAACTAAGAGTTACATTAACAAGGGAGTATCACACATGTCGGGAGGCCAGTCGACAGCTTAGATCCTGCCTGGGCTCGGGAATGCCCTCTAGCGGAGATATCTGGAGGTAGGAAACTCGCAAGCCGATGTTTCCTTGTGATACCTGAGAAACCACGGAAAACCATCGGCAGGTGCAGCCAACAGCCAACATTCTCCTTCAGGGAGTTGTTCATTTCGAGCTATCTGTATAGCTAGTGTTAATTGGCTGGTTATTTTGTTGGCAGGCCCGCCAACTGCATTGGTGGTTTTTCTCAACCAGGTAATCGTACCAGCGGGGCACCTCCTCAGGTGAGACTAGCTTCAAGTTTCCAACACTCATCTGTTTGGTAGTGCAGTGCATGTATGTGTATGTGTGAGTAAAGGATGAGGATGGCACAAGGGAGTGGAAGGAAAGAACGCTCGTGGTCCGCGCGTGCCCGTTTGATAGGGTACTGATCCGGCGATCGCTTGGTGATCACGAAACACTACCGATCAGAGCAGCCGCCCGGTTCATTTCTCCTCCATACAGCTGCTGAACTCAACCTGGCTATTTAGCTAGCGTGGAAAATCCCACACTATCTAAATCGAACCTTAGGACTTCTCGGTCAGAGGCACTGCAACATCAACGGATACTCTGAGCCGGCAGCTAGTGCCGAAAATCCGCTTATGTCAGGAAACGAACCACAGGATCATCCGGCCAGAGATGCTACTACAGTGTTTCCCAACGGGGTCGATATCGATCCCTCGAGTGGAATTTTAAAGAGTTTCAATGTCGATTGAGTGTCGCCAGTTAAATATGCACGACAAGTGAGCGGTGGAGTCAAAATCCTATTGATAATAAAAAATTATAAACTAAGTTGTTAATTGTTTTCTTTTATTAAAGTTTAAAACATATAATAATATATGTTTATATTTCTAAAATTGTAAATTACAATTGTTTTAAAAATAACATAATATATAGCTAAGATTCTGTTTTCAAAACTTTAATCCATATTATTTATTTATGTAATTGGTATCAAATAATTTACGAGCAATTATATGTGCTATGGTTATGTTCTCTATTGTATTATAGAAAACCGTCAAGGAGTCGAGACAGCGTGTCAAGGGGCCAATGCAAGTAAGAGGTTGGGAAGCCCTGCGCTTCAAAGTAAGCCTCCGAAGAAGAGAAAGGCGCGGAGGCGGCGGGGGCGGAGTCCAGCAGCTGGCGCCGCGCGGCGAGGCGAGGCGCGGCGCAGCGGCGGAAGGGCGCCGGTGCCGGCCACCGCACGTGCGATATTCCTTCGGATTTGTGGAAGGCGCACGTGCGAACGCGCCCCCGTCGCCGCATGGCCGCACGTGGCGGCATTGGCCACGACGCAGTGAGCGCGAAGGCGAAACTCGGAGGACACAAACAACGTGAAATCCCATTTTTACTTTCTGCTTTACTACTTACGTAGAGCATTTCGAGTGGTTCATGGACTACTTGCTAGCTTTCTGGATTTGATTCTTGGTTGGGGCTAAAGTGAAGTTGTAGCTTTCTGGTAGAACCGTCTCGGTTTCTAATAGCTGAGTGATGAAACAAAACTCTCAAGCAGACCATGCTCACCACGTGTTTCATACCTCCATGCGTGAATAATGAATACAATAAAAACAGGACCCAAGCCTGGCAACAGTGCTAGCTGGCTACGCCGGATTAGGTGCGACACTAAAATGCCAAATACATACGTAATATTATGTACGTTATACTCTATACGTAGTATAGAGAAGGTATTATAATGCTTCAGTGGAATATCGCTATTTTTCTACAGAAAGGGATACAAGATTTGCTACAGTAATTAGTAGCAACAGCACATTTTTTCTCACATAATTTGTAATTTTTGCACCTTTTGAAAATACAGAAAATTCAACTAAAATCAGACCTGCGACATTTTCATCGGTATTTTTCACATTCTAGTAAAAACATTTAAATGTTTTTCTCAATCTTTGACAAAATTATATTTTTAAAATTGCGTTTATTTTTGCAAAATTTTGCCAAAACTAGTCGCTTTTGAAAAAAAGGTACACTATGTCATTAAAGATCTGATTTTTAGGAACATAATTCTTTGCAAACAAACACTTTAATTTCAATATTATAGTTGTAGGAAGACGCGGATAAAATTTTAATTTTATAAAAACTCCAAATACCATTTTGTTGACACGATTAGGCAGAAAAGAACCGAAAATATTCACAGTAAAATGATGAGAGTTGACTCTAAACACGTACAGTCGACTCCGGTTATAATGAATTCGGACATAAAGAATCCTCGGTTGAAGTGAACTTACGTCATTGGCCCCGTTTCACTTATATTACAAATAATCATAAGAAGATTTTTAACAGTGAAAGAGAACCTCGGCTATAGTTATCGTAGGAAATACAACATATTGGAAATTAATTCTCTTCTGGAAAATAATATATCGCCTCAGTGGCACAAATTCCAACACCAAGCGACGTGGAAAACATATGGTCGGCGAAAGGTCACAATGGAAGAAGACTTCCCTGAGGTGAAGATAATGTATCGGAATGGGCACCTTACTGATAACCGGAGAGTGGGACAGTGTTCCTACAGTGCAAGATGCATTGACGAGTGTAAGTCTGCATTATGAGACTTAGACACAGAAGACAATGAAGCATCAAGTATTGAGGAGAATTCTGGAGAAAGATGTAGAGAAATTACAAATGATAAAGTAAGAAACAAACAATTGAAAATGATTGTCTTTTAAAGACAATTGAATGCATAGAAACTTTCAGTTGATATTGTTAATGTATTTTGCTACATCTTTATATTAATAAAATCAGTCGGTATGGAGAAATTATATTTAATATTAACATTATCGGATATAGTGAATCTCGGGTATAGTGAACCAAAAATGTTAGTCCCTAGAAGTTCACTACA
>BOPP01000001.1:27455994-27473819 GCA_017312745.1 Gryllus bimaculatus | reverse complement strand
CGGCGCGGGCGGCCACCGGGGCGAGGCGGGGCGAGGCAGGGCGGGACAAGGCGGTGCGGGGCGGAACGGACGCCGCTCGTAATGATAATTTCTGCCCGAAACCTGCGCTCTCCGCCGACGCGAGGTCAGAGACGTGCGAGAGCCCGGCTCCGGCGCAGAGGGAACGGAAGAAACGCCGGCTGCGTTCCTTCTTATTCCTGCTCTCACGGAATTACGCGCCCTTCGTTCTACTTAGCTTCAGGACGCTGGCAATGTAGATGTTCTGCAGCGTTAATCGGGGTTTGTCCATTGAAAGAGTTTTAGATATTAATAGAATGCAAAACTAGACTACACTTTTAATCTGTCTTGTCAGTTCTTCAATTGCGTAAAAAAATACTGACGCAGTGCAATTTAGCCAATAACATAAAATCAGATCTAATACAAAATAGAATATTCACTAAATCTGATTTTACGAAGTGTAATTTAAACTACAGTGGTTCGTGCACTCGCTTTATGTTTCTATGCTCGATTAGCTTCGGTTATTGAATAATCGGTTCAGTTGGCGAGTTCAGTAGATTATACGATGTTCTTCCTTTTTGTTTCCCTCTTATACTCTTTCTCAGTTGGCATTCACCACAATATAGTTGTTAGAATAGTATTGCACTATTGCTAACTCATGTCACATCTTAAATCAACTACGAACCTACAAATGCGAATAAGCTTTTAAAAATTCCCCAAAGAACTAAAAAGTAAACATTGAGGCGTTAGGCTGCGGGATGTGTTCTATAATATGTATTTGATATGATAAGTATATGAAGTAATGTATACTAATTTCCCAAACAGGTGACTTTAAGTGCCAAAATAGTAGAAATAATTTCAAAATGAATAATATTTTCTTTAGTGAACATAGCGAATAGTTATAGTTATGCAGAACGACAAAAGTACGAACTCTAGAGCTGAGATAGGACGTTGACTCGAAAATTAAAGATACATTTCAGAGTACTGAGAGTATTCAAAGTAAAGCAGAAGTTGGAAGGGAAAATGAACGTCAACCCTGAAGGAAGACAGCAGAGATCTGAGACGCGGTTAACGCAACTCGATTTATCCGCATTACCGTTATGGCTCTGTAAGAAGAGTTTTTCTGCCGAAAATTTGCCATTTTCCCCATAGCATTACATAATTTTCTCTTGATTGCGTAAGCGGTAGTGAGAGAGTAAAGAGTTTGAACGTCGGCGGCGCCACATTCAGCTAGTCTAACAAATTGTATTTGAGTCGGAATTTTATTTCGTGTATATATTTTGTTTTCCTTTTCCAATTTTTAGGAAACGGCACTTATCCACACCTTGCCTATCCCGGGTATGCCCCGAGAAGAACAGTGCTCCCGCCTACTGCTTGGCACCCGACGGCAACTGCAGCGGTCCCCCTTAGCTCGTCGCCTATTGATTTCATTACAGATAAAGGCGCGCGATACGGCACGCCTCGATGCTATTAGCCTAACAGGTCCTGCCGTGGGGCATGTCCCCAAGAGCTAGTTAAAGGCGAACATGCCTTGCAGGGAGCGGTTCGATTCTTGCCACCGCCTCGGACGGAAACCATAAAATACTGTGAACTCTACATTGCTTGCGACCCAGACTGGAAACTTCGTGTCGTTCGGGAAACAGGTGAAATTGGTAATAAGTCATCATTCTGTGACTAGCAAAAATATAACAATATCAGATACAAGTTACTTATTATTTCTTTTTGAGTTAGGTGCAAAGAGAAGAGGAATTATCGCTGATAGTGGTTTACATGCCGGAAATTCTACATAGTGATAAATTTCAGGAAAGTAATATAACAATTAAAATCTCATCAAATTCAAAAGCAATGCTTATTTAATACATTCCATGCAATTGGACGTGATCGAATGAAATAAAAATATTAATACGTTTCAACAGCATAGTTTAACACGCTGGCCCCCGTGAGAAGCATAAAGTGATGTTCACTGAATTGATCAGTATGGATTGGACCATTACCAGTTGATTCTCAGTCATAAGGAGTTAACTTAAGCATAGCCAGAAGGTTC
Organism: Gryllus bimaculatus; assembly: GCA_017312745.1. Classification (NCBI taxonomy): domain Eukaryota; kingdom Metazoa; phylum Arthropoda; class Insecta; order Orthoptera; family Gryllidae; genus Gryllus; species Gryllus bimaculatus. The sequence continues at coordinate 27,471,778 of BOPP01000001.1, read as the reverse complement.
GTCATTATCTTCATTATCATGGCAGCCATACTTTGACTGCCAGAATAATGAAGAAAATGACGAACCTTCTGGTGGAGCTATTTTTATCCGTCTATAGGATAAATGTAATAAAACATTGTGCGCAATTTTTTTAGATATTTGAAAATTTCCCAGGATATCCCCTGGTAATTATACCCTCCACCCCAGAACTAAATTTTTGGTTTGCAATTCAAGGCGCCGAGACATCAAGCAAAATCTGAAAAAATATATCTTATAGAATGTTATAAGACACATACTAGGGAAAAAAACTGGGAGAGTACTTCAACATTATCACGTCGAATATCAATTTCAATTTTTTTTTATTTGAATTTGGCGTCAAAACTGGTTGGCCCAAATACCTTCACATTCAACTATTTTCCCCCGTCTCTGCAGTTCCTTTCAGCCTTACACTTTCATACGGTAGAAGTTGAGGAAGAAAATCAGATTTCTAGTATCACTGCAATAGATTGTCCTCAGAGGCTGATCCTTGGGGAATTTACGACATTGTTTACTTTCATATGAGTATCACATTTATCGATTTTGTTTGAAGGCACTTTTCACTACCTTATTCGGCTCTATCATTTAACACAAATCCCCTTTTCAATTTTTTTACATTGCGGATTAGCGATTTACAAGAATGTTTTGATATGAATAATATATAGCTAATTTAGCATTATCCTTAATAAAAGCGAGGCCACTACCTCTAGAGTGCTCAATTTCAGTTTACGAGTTATGTGGTAGGGGCAATTTGGAGGAATAGTACAGGTTTGGAATTAATACCATGAGGTTGGAAAAAGAAGTGGGTTATTAAGATGGTTTGAATACATTTTTGGAAAATGTAGATTGAATTCTCCTTTGAGTGTAGGATTTCCCCACTCCCGTATTTATCAAAAGTTATCGAAATGTGAATGCTTAGCTTTTGTAAACCTTTTTTGACATTTACTTACTTCAAATTGAGTAATCTATCATCTGTAAAAAACCCACAAATTTAAAAATATATTAAATATAATGTTCCAAGCAAATCAATAATCTTCGGCTTTTGATATTTAGGATGCCCCGGTGTTGTTCACTGAAAACAGCTCAATACGTATTCATGTCAATATGACGTTTGGAATTGCAAATAAGCAAAAAATTGTATTTTCTAATGCTAATTTTTTAGGTTAAATAGTTTTCAGTAGGTAAAATTAATAATGGTAAATATCTACTAGTTTTTTTCTATTGAAATTCTTTCAAAAATCTTCATTATAGAAAATATCAAGAACTTCAATACTATAGCCCACATTACATGAATTTAAGTATTAAAACGGGAAATAAAATGAATTAATAACGTTTTGCACGTCATGCATGGCCAACAAGTATGATCGAATGTAAAACTTTGTGTAATTTGAATGTTGCAACTTGAACCATGGAAACCCAACGCGTAGTGATCGGCCATGAGAACTTTAATAAAAAAGCAGCTTTGTAAACGCCTGCCAAAAAAGCGCCGACGCTCCAAGACGTAAATCTGCGAAATTCTCTTGCAAAGAGAGCGAGATCAGCGGATTTTACGCTGACACGTAAGTTAGTCAACATTCTTGGTCCTAAAAGATTTTACTCTTACTGTGCTCGTAAAAGGGAACTCAAATTTTGTTGTTCCTGACAGTGGATGAAATTTCTCATGTTTTCTTACGCTGAAATTAACTTAACGCAGTAATTAATTAATTACAAAGAACATTGACTAAATAGTTCTTTGATATCTCAAAGAAAAGAAGAGAAGAGAAGGAAAAATATTTTTAAATGGTATTTTTGATATCATGAAAGTCCGCAAATGATGATATTTTTATTGTAATTCTTATCCGTGAGTGAAGATGTGGTTTTGTTGTTGAGTCGATTTTGCAAAATATAAAACAAAACTCAGTATTATGAAAATGTATAATGAAGATGAGTAATGAGTACCAGTAAATTTTGTCTGACGCTTTAAATAATTAATCATTGTAATAGTTTTTAAAAAAAGTATTTTTTGTAGATTCAATTACAAACCTATGAAAACAATAGTAGTGGATATATACATACATATGTGATATGACGTATATAGCATATACGTAAATAAGAGGTTGTTTTGAGGAAATTGTTATTGTGTTGATATGATGTTGGATCAAATTATGAAAATAGATTTGTTATAAATTTGTGGAGTTGGTTTCAAATTTCATTAACATATAATAGGTAATGAAAATGTATTGCGTTCGATTTTTATGGTGTTAACATTCGAATTACATATAATGTTTTTAATTAAATAATAATAGTATGAATTCCTCTCAGATATTTACTTAGAAATCTCCTCTCTGAAAGTATTAAACTCATCAGCAAAACAAGAAAACGTTTCAAGTATGATTGACGATATTCATGACTGAAAACATTCGAATAAAATATAATCATTGACGAATTTCTGTGGAACTTTTTACTCTCCACATCGAAACCAAAATGATTGGTTCTGAGTACACAGTCCTTGCGTTCACCCGCAGTAGAAAAATTGCAAAATGTGCTGCTCTCGAAAACTACAAAGAACAACAAATCAACGCGGAACCATTTTAGGCTTCTCCAACGAGGAATGCAATGCGAAATTGATCTCATGCTTTCGCGTTCAAATAACCTATTGCATGCCTATCGACACGATAAGCCATTCTGTAAAAAGACAATTTATCGATTTGCGTATTAAAAACGCTCACCTCTAGGAATTTAAGTGGCGCTATATACTACCCTCCATTTTCATTTTCCAGACACATTTGAAAGGAAGCGAATTGTTTATACAGAGTTGAAAGTAATCCCAAATTATTTTAGAAATGTTGATTCCGAGTGGAAAACGTGAATAAAAAATTGGAAATATTTCTTGTTAATAAAGTCATTAAATATTGATACTCATATTGAAAAGAGGCTGAGTGAAATTCTGGATCGCCACGAATACTTGGGTAAAAATCCTGAACTTTGATGAAGTTTGAGGCAGGGTCTGTCAGATTATGAAACCTGTGTCCTAACAACTACGCTGCCACAACCTTCAATCCACATCAAAATTTTTTTGAACTTCAATGATTGATGATCCTTGCTATATTATCTGAAAAATTCTTAAACATTAACTTAGGGTTTTCCCTACAGAAATGTTCACACGAGTACTATTTAACTTAGCATATTACATGTAATATGTCATGTTTTTCGGAAATACACGTGCGATAGCAATCATGAACTGAAGACTACATTGATTTTGCACAGATATGGTAACCCCAGGTAATTTTAGCCCTTGAATTTATTCGTTATTTCTGTACTCAAGAAAAAAGCAGCGCTTTCAGACTCGCAACACGGTTTTAGAAAATCAAAATCTAGAGAAACTACTATTTTTTTCTTTTCTTAAAGACGTTGCTTCATCAATGGACCAAACTGAAGCACCTATAGGAATATTTTTAGATCTTTCGAAAACTTTGGAAGTTATTGACCATAACATCTTGCTGTCAAAGTTATATTTTTATGGAATTCGTGGTATCGCTCTAGATTGGATAACCTCCCTCTTTAAACATCGATTTCAAAGAGTAGAAATATCGTACTCGGCCATTATTTAGTTATCCTTCCTATTCTTTACCAATTAAATATGGGGCCACGCAAGACTCGATTTTAGATGCTATGCACTTTCTGTTACATGTAAACATTATGCCGTCGTCTATTAAACACGGAAGAACAGTTCAATTTGCCGATGACACGATTGTTCTTTGCAAAAAAGAAACAATAAATAGTACGATTTCAGAAGTTTCAAATTGATTTTGTTGTAATAACAAATTAATAGTTAACGAAGGAAAAACAGTTTCAATGCATTTTTGCATTTCAAATAAGCAATCTCATGCTGCATTGATAATGAACAACATACAATTAGCTGATGTTAAGGTAACAGCATTTCTAGGTCTCTCAATTCAGTCAGACCTCAAATGGAATATACATGTAACAGAATTAAACACAAAATTAATTTCATTATGTTACGCATTTAGAATTGTTTCAAATTATGTCAGCCTTTATGCAGCTCGTTGCGTGTATTTTGCAAATGTGCATTCCTGCCTAAGATATGGCATAATATTCTGGGGAATCACAACATGTAGTACCCAGAACTTTAAATTTTAAAATAAAATTATTCAAATAATGAACAACTGCCATCCGCGTGATCTCTGCAAGACTCTCTGGGCTTGGAATCTTACCACTACCTTGCCTAATTATTTACGAATCTGTAATATTTGTCGAAACTGACATTTTTACGGTAAGTACATATTTTCATGCAATTCTGATATATACAACACACGTCGTAGAAATTACGTTCATGCAGTGTCAGCAACAACAGCTCACTATCAGAAATCCACATGCAATATATGTACGTTACATTACAACGCATTGCCACATGACATTACACAACTGAAGTCGGTTCACAAATTTAAGTTACAAGTAAAATCTTTTCTCCTGCATAACTGTTTCTGTACTATTAGAGACTATGCTGATCATCAAAAAGAAAAATAAAGTTTATTTTAGAAAAAAAGTGTTATATAATGAATTAGTTTACGTTTCTTTTGTACAATTTTTTAAAGACTTAATATGCTTTAAAAAATATGTAACAAATAATGTACTTTAGCTTCCGAGTCAATAACCCGGTATTTTGTTAGCAATGGAGAAAAATCGTACGTGCATTTCGTTTACCGATGCAGATAAGTTTTCTGTAACTCGGAAACGAAATTTTCTTGTTTTTTGTTAATATTACTAATATCGTGCTTTTTAAAATTGTATTTTTATTTATCTTTAACTCTTATTCATCTTTCAACTTCTTATAGTAAAAATGATGGGATGGGGTTCTGGCACTCGTGATAAAGTGCGCAGATGAACTTTTCCCCATACGTCACATGCAGGTTTTACTGTTTTTTTGACCAAATTAATCTAAATCGAAAATAAATCTAAATCTACTCATCTAATAGTATTTGCATGCATTAACTACTTGCAATGTCCTCGACGTGAGAAACCGTTTTTTAGGGTTAAGAGAGGAATAACTAGCCATTGAGGCCAAGTTTTGATAACACATTTTCCTTAATACCAAGTATTCTTCAATCTCTTATGCCTTAAATCTTATTTTCTTTAATTTGAACCCGACCTCTTATTTGATTAGCAAAATGAAATGATGAAAAATCGCGGTCACACCATTCTCCTGAGTGCTTTCATATGTGAAACGATGTGCGGAAGAGGCGAAGTAGAGGGCGGGCGCGCCGGGCTCTAACCCCCACCTTCGCCTTCGCCCCCCACCTCTCACCCCCTCCCCCCCACCACCAAACGTCGGTCTCGCCCTCCGCGGGGCGATCCGTAATACTCTCGCAGTCGCAGAAAAAACTCCGCAACTCAAACTTTACTGCGCCGAATAAAATCGCCTGACACGTGGCGCCGTGCCTCGCAATTTCGGCGCCGGGGGGGGGGGGGCTCTGAGGCCGCTCCCTCCCTGCCCCCCGGGGTTTGCTTCCGGCCCATCACCACGCACGCGCCGCCCCGCCCCTCGCCGTCTCCGCGCTTCCCTCCTCATTATTTTCGCCACCGTTCATCCTTCTCCCTCGGGCTCCCGCCGTCTTTGTCCTCGCTCGCTGCAACCCTTGCCTCGGCTGCCTGCCCACACTCGCCTCCACTCCTGACTGCGCTCTTCCTTCGCACTGCACCTCTCCTCTCTTCACCCCCCTTCCGATTTACCCCGCGGCATCTACCTCCTCCCCCCCAAGTCTCCACCTTCTCCCCTGCGTCCTGTTCCTCCGCGCATCCAAACCGTTGCATATATGAGAGCTTCCCTGTCGCCTCGTGGGTCCCTCGACGCGTCGTGTCTCTTCACAGCAACTCTCGGCTGCAGCCTGTAGATTTCATAAAGTGTTTAGAATTTGGCTGCGGTACAATTACTCGGCAAGTGGTGGGTGTTCTTGACCTAGTTTTTTTTAAAATTTCCAATGAGTTATAGTGGTAGTCTCTTTCACAGTTTTAACAACTAGGGATGTACTATGCAGTGAACCGAAACTCAACGATTATTTGTGAACCTGTACATTTTTTTGAATTTTCCCTTCAAACAGACTCTTGAAATTAGTTACAGCACGCATGTTTATGTGGAATTCTTTTACTTCCCAACCCATTTGCCCAAATCCTATTCTTGTACAAGTCGCCCAATCCTCACCCTCATCAAAATCATACAGAATGTCACTGTTCGCTTTCTCTTCCGTTCCGCAACGTTGCCACTGCCGACGTGACATCCACACACGAGCCTTTCCCATCCCGAGCGACCCGGCTCTCTTGCCCGGCTCGTTTGCAAGTCCTCCTCCCCCTCCCGCACCGCACCGAGGGGCTGCGCGAAGCAGCGACGGCGGCCAGAGAAATATTTCGAGAAGTTTCTTCCGCCAAATTTACGTCTCGTCATTAACGTGGGCGCGTGCGGAATTAAAAAACAACTGCTAATTAAATCCTCGCGCCGCTTTTGTCCTGGCGCGCCGCCGCCGGGAGAGATGTGGTCTCGCCGGGGGGGGGGGCAAATCTGCGGCAGCACGGAGCGGCCGGCCGGGGGTGGCCGGAGGAAGGAGGGGGAGACTCGCTGGCCAGGCGAGGGGCCGCAAGCGCTAGCGGGCAGCGGCAAAAGCGACCGTCAGAAGTCGGCACATGTCAGTGTCGATGGTGTGGGGAACCCGCAGCGTAGCGTCCAGCACGCCAGCATTCCACCTCCGGTTTCCTGGGATCAAGCGCCGGCCTATCCATATGAAATTTTTTGAGGGTAAAGCGGATTTACTGTAGCTTTCAGAGAGGTACTCCCGTTTCCCAAGCTTTTCATGTCCCAACTGCTCTATCATCGTTCGTACCACCACCTGCGTATCACTTTTAGGCACCGTTCCAGATGAGAACACACAGACGCAAGTAATGCAATCTAAATAAAATGGCAATGGAACATAGTTTATTAATAAGTTTAAAGCAGTCCAACACAACACATACGTGCTTCAACGTGTACATGTGGGCTTCGAGTAGAAACACCTAAGTGTGCAGACACGAAGGTTTCAAGCTCGGATTTTGCATACGTAGGTGTTTTTATGATGTGGTTGTGCCGTGGTCAGCTTCTCCTACCACTACATGGGCCATTTAAATCTAAAACATCACAATTCTTTCAATTTTACCCCCTCATGACTACTTGTAGCCGACATTTTCCAAATAGTGAAAATAAACAACTATAACTGTGATGATAAGGAAGGATTAGCATTTACTCAACAATTAGGTAAGACACACAACATACTCATTGTCGTCGCTAAGAAGGCAGAAGCACTTGTTACTTCTTATAGAACGTAAGGTTGTAGATTAGAATCGCGTGTAGGGTATATACAGATATTAAAATTGTTTTTGGTGAGGAAAACAAGAGGAAATCACAAAGAAACCCAATACAGTTCTTATTGTCTTTCTTTATTCGAAATTGCTGTAAAAAGAAAAGGTCGGCTGGGAGCGAACTACCTGAAACGCAGGGAACTGAACGTATGAACAACGGCACTAATAACATAGTCATAGAACAGTCAAAATAGCGATTATTCATTCCAAATCGTCAAATCGTTCCAAATATTAACATAATTCCATAATTTATTTGTTTCAAACAAATGCTAGCAGCACGCTCAACACATGCACATGTATTGCAGGTAGACTTCCTTTTCCAAATGGTCTTGACTCTTCAGCTGTTTTCGAGTGAATAAAACTGACAGAACAAAAAACAAAACAGTGTAGGAGAAAATAATGCTAAAACTGCACATATTTTCTCATTTAATTTTTAATTGCTCCGCTATATAATAATACTACATAAACCTGCAAAAGGGTTATCGACCAGCAACAAAAAAAATGTACGCACTGACACTCGAAGTCACGCCTTCAAGTTACTCGCCGCCGTAAGCCTTACATCTACCTTTAGAGCTCGGGCTTGTAGTTTTGAAATGTTCACTTTTCATACGAGATTGCCGAAAATGTAACTGGTACCAAATTGTATGTCGTTCCTTGATAATACAAGAAGAAATTTTTAAGAAAAAAAATTGAACTGTTTTTAAGAAACAAATTATTTTAAAAAAATATAATTGACAATTTAAAAAAAAATACACAGAATTTCTCATATTATCGAATAATATGAATGACCTTATCTTAAGAACTTTGTCTTTAAATAACAGATTTCATTTACAAAGTTCTATTTTAAAATTGCAGTTGTAGGAATACGCCCAAGAATAAATGCAGTTTCACAATTTTCGAAAAATCTGCAATTTCAATACATATGAGTCTTGAAGCGCCTTTTACGCTATCCGAGGTCAAATGTTTATAAAAATATTTGACCATTTTCTAGAAAATGTTGAAAATGTTTTTAAAACTGTAAAGTAACATTAAAAATCAAAATTTCTAATTGAAATTCTCTAAGCCTCGTTTAGATCGATCAAGGAATAATATTTTTGCAGAAAATAGCTATTTATTTAGGCGCTATCTTTGAGCTCAGACGTTTTGCAGATATTGGTTATTTCGGTATTAAGGAACCAAAAGCATGAATTCTGGCTATATCACATGTATAGGAACAGAATTTATCCGATGTTTTATTACCAGGGATTGACAATGAGAGTTTCTTTATGTCGAAAAATCGACTTTATCCAGCCCATGATTGCAATATTTACTTTTCTTATATTCGTAAAAAGAGAAAGCAAAAACAGATCGTTGACTGATAGCCGATTTTATAGTTGCTGTCGGAAGAGGTCGTTCGGTTCAGTGTGAGCATTTCCGTTTATACGAGCGCTTCTTTGATCCAGCACCATGGACGAAAACGTCAGACCATTAAAATTTCTCCCAAAATCAGCTCCACTGCGACCGCCATCCTAGGGAGGTGTGACAGTAGAGAGAGGGCGGAAGGGCGAGGCAGTTTTACATTCCACGCAGCCGTCAGATGCTTTCGCGGAGGTCGCCACGACGTGAAAAAGTTAACGTGAGCGAGGGAGGGTTTGCCACGCACTTGCCATGCGGTTGAAGGGAAGAGGGTGTTACCTCCATACGTGAACCGGCAGAGGCGCTTGGCCGGCAGCAACTCCAACAGGCTTTCGCCGCACTCGCTGGACGCAGCAATTCGACGCAGTCGCCGTTCGTCACCTTTGTACTCCTTCATCACATCGCCGGTTGAGACTGTGCTCCATTTGCTCATTGATTTAAGTTTTCTCATTAGATATGACGAAAAAACAACCATTCAATATTTTATTAGTTGTATATAAACTAGCGGAACCCTGCAGTTGTTCTTCCCTTCATCTCCCTCTTTCGCCTTCCCTCTCCCTTTCTCTCTCTTTGTCTCTCCGTCTCTCTCTCTCTCCGTCTCTCTCTCTCTCCGTCTCTCTCTCTCTCCGTCTCTCTCTCTCTCCGTCTCTCTCTCTCCGTCTCTCTCTCTCTCCGTCTCTCTCTCCGTCTCTCTCTCCGTCTCTCTCTCCGTCTCTCTCTCCATCTCTTCGACTCTCAGTCTCTCCGACTCTCTCAGTCTCTCCGCCTCTCCCTCTCTTTGGATATCTCTCGTTTTCTCTTTGTCTCTCTCTGACCCTCTCATACAAATGCAGATTCTGCACGTCTCTGAGCAGGTTAAGGCCCTAGAACTCTTCGTTTAGGAGTTATTTAATAATAGAGTGAGAATCATGTAATGCATTTTGAGCTGCATCTCTCGTGAATATTTAGTTTTGTTCTTTGTTTTTTTGACATGACTATTTCCGATATTTAATAGTTATTTGGCTAATGTGGGCGGCGATGAATCCAACAAATCAGAGATATTTAAAATTGGTCGAGCCGTTCTTGAGTAATACATGGTGTAAGTAAGACGACTTTGTTTAATATATATATATATATATATATATATATATATATATATATATATATATATATATATAATGCTGTATGGAAAAAAATAGAATTCAGTGTCTTCAGAAATAAAAGTTAATTTTCGATGTACGAACAACAACAGCACCAATAAAACGCGTTTTAAAATGGGTTAAATCACACCATTTTAGGCATTATTTCACTACTTTTAGAAAATAATGACTATAGAAATAAACGGATTTGGCTAAGATGGTGACCACGTTACCCTGCAACAATTTTATGCAACAAAGTAACAATTGTACCATACTTATCATCAAAAATTACTTTTTTGAAACAAAGTGTATGCCACATTAGTCCGAATATGGTCAATTTTACGTTCAAACTATAGAAATTGTCACTTTTCCTATGGCCATTGCTCTGTAACTGCTACACAAAATACTTTTAATTTAAAGAAGATTAAAGCTTAAAATCTCGGCTTTAAGAGCTTTGCTTCACAAAATTTTGTTTCAATACAATCAACGAAAATTGCACAGCGCGCCATCACTATTAGCGACTCACATTTGAGCTGCACTACTGTATCTGATTTCTTTATTCATTATTCCGCTGCATTGAGCATATTTCTAGTGAAATAAAACGGATTTCGATGTTACTAGACTTAACGAATATTATATGGCATTTGGAAACCTATGAGCTTTTTCGCCCCTGTACTTGGGTGCATGCAGCAATGCCCATGTTACGAGAGAGAGAGGGGGAGGCAAAGACAAATAGAGAAACAAACAGACAAACGGACAGACGGACAGAGGGAGACAGAGAGAAAAGGAGAGGGTGAGATGTAGGGAGAGGGAGAGAGGGATAGAGGGAGGCAGAGGAATAGGGTGATGGAGAGGGGTAAAGGGAGGAAGTGAGGGAGAGAGGGAGCGAGAGGGACGAAGAAAGAGTGAGAGGGAGAGAAGTAGAGCGAAGGGAGAGGGAGAGAGGAGGAGAGAGGGTGAGAGGAAAGGAGAGGAAGAGAGGAAGGGAGAGGAAGGGAGGAAGAGAGAAAGACAGTTGGAAGGGCGGGAGGGCGGAAACGTAAGAGGGAGAGAGAAATAGAGAGAGGGAGAAATAGGGAAAGAGGGAGAGAAATGGAGAGAGGGAGAAATAGGGAAAGAGGGAGAAAGAAGGAAAAAGAGAGCTTGAAAACTATTTCTTCCTCGTCGCAGGATATCAGAGAATATAGTCGCAGAATGAGTCATGACAAACTGCGGATTAACATTATAAAATATGTGCCCTTTTCAATCAAAATAGAAACTATTTCACTTTTGTTTGTTTGTACTTTTCCAGAGTTCAAAGATATCTAATAAAACCAATGACACCTCTCACGTGGCCAGTCACTACTTAGTTTCCCGTCAATTTAAGCGCATATTCAAAATTAGTAATGTATGGTAGACATCGAGGTTTAGGTATTGCTCTTTGTAGCGTGGCTCGGGGCGACGGTTTCGTTGTTTAGCCCAACGGTGCGCCGGTTCTGATTTCGCCGCCGCCCCCGCCGCCGTCGCCATGCGCGCGCCCTCTATCTCGGCGGCAATCGCGCCGCACCGCGCGGCGTGCAGGTCGATTTCCCATTACGCCAGCGGCGCTAACGACTGCCGAAATCGGCGCCGCGGCAGATGGGCGATGCGCTGCCGCCCGCCCCCACCCCCGTCTCCCGCCGCCCGCCGCCGCGCTGCTCCAGGGCACGGGAAAGGCAGCGGGCGGAGGCGGCGGCAATGACAGCGGGTGCGCGTACCAGCAAGTAAAATTCAAGGAAAATAAAAACAATGAAATGATTCAAAATACGACACTGAAGAACATACAAAAAATCATAGAACAAGAATAAAAAAAAGAAAAGTGAATTATTTTGAACAAAAGTAGCAGAGCTGACGGAAATAGAGCAGACTGAAAGTTACGAAGAGTCCTGACGTCGTCATGAAAGAGCAAGAAGATCGTTCACTTGATCTTAACACAGCATGACAATACGAAAGTGACTGAAGAAAAGTGGTGATCGAACTATTAAAATGAGGTTTATATAGTTTAATCCACTATATCATTGCTACTCCTCCCCCCAGTTTCGAAATAAATGTAAGAATAAAGTAATTATACGCTAGTACATGTTATTGGGTTTTTGAATTTGAAAATAGATAAGCTGAAAACGTAATAACCATCGAGTGATTCCGGTGTCTGCTTATTGTCCATCCCTTTCTACCACTCAGGCACCCGTTCTTCCTGTGGACCTAGCGTCAGTTTGTAACAATGTATGTGTTTGCGACTTGAACACTTCTAGTTCCTCCCACCATAGGCTCACAGCGCAGTTGCTCCGCCCCTCCGCGCTTCCCTTCCACCTCTTGGCGGCTCTCATCTACCACCCTGTGCCTCTCCTCTTCATCTCTCTGCCCATATCACTCACCTCTCTTTGCTTCTCCTCCACCTTCATGAACCTTTTCACTCCTTTCTGCACCTCTCCTCGACCTAATTTTATTCTCACGCTCGCTTTATTAATTACATTTTCTTTCAAGTACTGTGATTATGATGTGAATAATAATGTTAGAAATGACACAATATTTCAGTAAAATTTTCTCCGAGACAAGAGTCGTCGGAAAAGTGGTGATCGAACTATTAAAATGAGATTTATGTAGTTTAATCCACTATATCATTGATCATCTAATTTATCGGAATAAATTCGACGTCGAGGGATATGTAAAGCCAATATTAAAAACTTAATTACAGACGTGGGATCGTCAGTTTTCTATAACCCACTTGCATCACATACCACTTCAATTTCCCAATACTTCTGTACTCATTTTAGGAAATCCTTTTGTATTCAAAAAATTTATTCTACGTGGTAGTAGTAACAGCATTTTCTTGGCCGTGAGGCTTGCGGTTTATCGCCCGACATTGTGTAGACATTCCTTTAGCAACCGCTCGTACGAAAGCGACGATATCCTGGCTTGGCGATAGCCTGCTGTTCCCCGTTCACCGCCCCACCCGCCAGGCGGCGTCACGGAGCCGGATTTACCGGTTCAACAGTGGGACGTGCCTCGGAATGCATCGTTGAGCGGCTGCGGAGCCTCCGCGCGCCCCTTTACCTTCACCTGCCGGGATCTCGGGGGGGCGACCTCGTCCGCACTCCGGCGCGCGTGCGCTTGATATTCTAATCTCTTATTGCATATTGCCTGCCTAAGTGGAGCAGTCGGCTTCGCTCCGCGAGATGGCACTGGATGGCGGGGGAGGGGTGGGGGCGCGAGCGCGTGGCGTATTTGAATGGGTTAGCGGAAGCAACAGAGGGCCGCATTTGCTGGAATCGTCTCCCGTTTAAAATCATGGGGCGAAAGACATATACCACACTTCATGGTGCATAAATGTTTGTTTAGTAATACGTTACTTTCAGTACAAACTTCATCAACACTGATACTTTGTATGTACTATTTTCAAGTAAAAATAAATGTTGCTAAGTGCAAACTTAGTGCAATCTCATAAAGATATGGTTGTAAAGTACTATGGCCTGTGTTGGAATTGAATCACAGAGGAGTAATTAAATGGCGCAGAATGGACAAGTAAGTTTATATATAGTAAGGTGAAAGGAAATGGCAAAGTTTCGTTTTCTGTGTTCATTAAATGATTTTGTTTCTATCTGCCACCACTCATCATGTATTTCTAGAACTGATCGGAGTTCAAGCCTTATTAGAGTAAAACAAATTAACACGTAATGTTTCTTTTAATGTAGATTTTTTTCTCATGTGTACTCAGAATATGAGTGTAAAGGGGAGTTATTAAAATACACATTGTACACTGACAAAAGATAAAAGGTTACAAATGTAGTTGAATTGTTTTTGCATGTTGTTTCAAACTCTGAAATTCAAATAAATGTGACCATAAAACAGCTTAATTATTTTAAACGTGAAAGACTATCTAATAATAAAGAAATGAAAGATGCGACGGACTGATCAGTAGATACGTTGAACGTTTATTTAATAAAATATAATACAGTGAGTAAATAACGTATTGGCTGTGTTTTTAAAGTAATCATTCCATTTTTTCACATCTTTTATTCCCGTCTTATTTCGAGAACGCAAAAAATTACGAAATATGAACCTACGTAATATGAGCAAATGGCTGCCATTTATTCACATTTAAATAGCAACTCTCACTTATAAAGTGCTCTCCCTGAAAAGAGAGTCATCTTACTTCGGGAATATTTCAGTCTGAAACATTCTGTCTTTCAGCTCTCCGATACACGAATGCTCGCATTCTATAGGCAGCAACGCTTGACTTGAAACACAAAAAAAGTACAGTACATAAATATATTTTATCTTTTTTTATAAGAAATATTTATTAAAATGAAGTAAATAAATAAATACCAAAGATAATATGAACAACAAATACAATCATTTTAAACTGAAAATTGTCTCTACATTTTTTGAAGAATTTAGTTTGTTTGAAAAACCCATTAACAATGGAAATCTCATTGATATGCAATTAAGTTTAGCTCCATGTGAAAGGTTTACTAGGATTATGAAATCTAACGTTTCTTCAAAAGATGGCACGTTCTGACCACTACGGCGAAATCTGTGACGTCTCGACCAATGGTTCCAACCTTTTGTTCAGATACAAATAAGGTACAAAGTTAATGTTGACGCCCATTCCAAAAATCGTAATCGCACTAAAAAGCGTTTAGGTGATACCTACAAAACGCCGTATCTGCGTCACCGTAATCCACTTAAAAGCAATCACCCGAAAAATGTAGTGATGCAACTCATTTACATTAACATTCAAAATTCCAACTCATTCAGTCACTTCTAATTCCTGTCGTGGGTTGTAGAGCGTATTCTCAAACTCAAATCACCTGCCGGTAAATTAAAAAATGACGCGTCATCTATCGTCGTCTTTTATGTTTTTTAGAGCTGTACTCACGGAACAGCGGTTGGGTCTTGCTTCCACTTGCTTCAAGTCTTTCCTATTCAATTCTCATCATATTCTGCTTTATTTGGCGCTCATACTTCATTGTAGATTCAGTAAAGAAAAAATGGGGTGCAAAATTTTTTACTTGAATTAAATTTTGTAGAACCTTTTGTTGGTGAGTATTAAAATGACATCGGCTTAGTATTTCTTTAAAACACTTGAGAGGAAGTCATTTTTATTAATTAAATTCAGGTTAATCACCATCAAAAATTCAATTTACTGATGTTTTCGAGCCTGTCAACAGATATGGCCGTTAGTCCCCTTGTATAGTGGATGTTTTGTTCCGAGATGCGGCGCCGAATCATACTGCGATTTTCCCAGCTCTGCGAATGGCAGGTATCAGCTGTTGACAGTTTAATTCAATCAGGAGCTTGATCGTCACCATGGTGGCATCACTATGGCGACGTTTAAGCTGCGGTTGGGACGAAACCGTCCGTAGCTGATTCCTGTCAGAAGCAGAGTTGAAAAAATCGCAGTATACACATCGACTTGTGGGGACTTTGTCTGCCTAGATATTCCCTCGAGCGAGGAAGCGCCTCACAAGCTCTACACTCCCGATTGGTCTTCCAAGGGGAGATGTTAGGACAAGGAAGATCAATGAAAGATCACGCGCTCTGGCGCATTCGCCTGGTATTGACTGGAGAATCCACGGAAAACAACCGGTCAAAACAGCCATCCTCTAGACGTATCCTCTAGACGTATCCTCTAGACAGCAATTAAATTCGAGTTAGCTATCTTGCTAGACATCGGTGACATCAGCTAGTCATTGGTTGCTGAGACACCGGCTATACTGATTCTGAGTTAACATCAGCCAGTCGTAAAATTCGCTATTTTCGAAATTCCCTCGAAACAGAGGTGGCCAGTTTTCGAAGTCCACCTGGGTGACCTTCTTATCATCCGCGAAAGCCGGCGATTTCGCGTACCTCTC
>BOPP01000001.1:27355994-27450994 GCA_017312745.1 Gryllus bimaculatus | reverse complement strand
ACCGGAGTGTCTAACTCTGCTGTCAGACGTAATTTAGTCTGCGTATTATATCCTTCATTGGTTAGAATTGTGTCTTGAATTATACCTGAATGTCTAAATTCGCTCCAGATGTACATTAAGCTACTTAATATCTCCTTCATCGGTTATCATCGTGGATGGAGTGCCTTCAAATTTACCGGAGTATCTAATTCCGACGTCAGATGTTAATTAGATTTACATAGTGTGTCCCTCATCGGTTAGAATTGTGAGTGGAGCGTCTTCAAATGAAGTAAAATATCTAAATGCGCCCTCGTATGTAAATTAGGCTATGTATTTTCTCCTTCATAAGTTATATTCGTGAATGGAATGTATTGGAATACACCTTCTAGCCCATTCCTCTGTTTTCTGAATATCATAATACGGGAAAGCCACGGTCTCAGAAGAGCCCTTACAATCCACTCACATGCGGTCACGAGGGAAAGACGACCAAAGTAAGGGATCCTTCAAATGGCAGCTGACCCTACACCACAGGGAAACATTTGGAAAGCACTTTGCTGTGAAGAAAACAACATGAAGTACTCAGAGATACCATGCTGTGTATTCAACTGTCAAGTTGCTGAGGAGTCAAGTGGCGTTTCTTCCCGACGGCACGAGCTCGTCTGCAATGTATATAAAATGTTACGAAGGCATACAATAATCTGTGGGAAGAGAGACGGCCAATACTTATGGGAGCAATCAATAATGGCTCAGGCGATTCTCAGATATTCAGACCAGCTCTTTCAAATCACCATCTAAACTTTGCTGCAATCTTCTCGTCTTCTAGCAGCGAAAGAACGTATCGTTTCGGTGAAGATATAGGTGATTAGATAATTTAGCTCAGAAGTATTTTTTCGCTTGCGTTCTTTTATGTTCAGTAAATCTACAACTCTAGACAGACGAGTTTACTTTCCCCCAGAAGGTAGCAAAATCAAGAATATTGTGACCCGGACAAAAATCCATGGTTTTAATCGAATTTGAATCCACACTTGTATATATCAGTCTGACACGCTAATCGTTCACTATCGACGCCGCTGGGACCGAGGGATCCGAGATTGCTTTTTCTTTAGAACCGTTTTCTGGTGCTAAAAAAGTGATCATTTTCGTGCTCCCTAAATGTTCTAGAACATGGAGGGGGCATTTGTAACATTTATTCTAAGATATCCTGTAGAATGTATGCCACCGGGGAACCGCTTCAGAGAAACCGATACAACTTAACTGCTACCGCTTAACTGCTACCGCATAACCGCAACCGCTTAACCGTGAACGCTTAACCGCGACCGCTTACCGGTGACCGATTAACAGCGATCGATTAACAGCGACCGATTAACAGCGACCGATTAACACCCTCCAATCAAAAGCTACCGATTAAAATTGACCAAGGGAACGCAACCGAGGAACTGCCAACGAGGAACCATTACAGTGAAACCGCGTTCGATTAACAGCGACCGATTAAAAGCTACCGATAAAAAGCGACCGAGTAAATGCTCACGGGGAACCCTCACAGGAGAACCGCCAACGAGGAACCTCTACAGGGTAATCACGATCGGGAACCGCGATCGAGGAACCATGAGTGAGGTACAACGACCGAGGAACCGGTACTGGGGAACCGCTATCGAGGAACCGCGACCGAGTATTACGATTCAGAATTGAGTGCGAGAACTGATATTGCGCCTTCTTCTCCGTCGAGCGCAGAGCCCACCAGATCCACGAGGCCGCGTTCGGAACGAGCTCCGCGGGAGCAGTGGGCGCTTGCGGGCCGCCCACGCCGTGTCGAGCGCAGCGACGCCGCAACGCAAACAGCGGAGGGGAGTCCGTCCCCGAGAGCATTCTAAACACTTTAAAAGGCAATTCCTTGACCCTCCCGCTGCGCCCCGGACGCCAGCCGGGGGACTGCCCCTTGCTGTGTGCCATCCGCGCCGCGCACACTGCGCCGAAACGCAGCGCAGGGCGGGAGAAATTGTTATTAGCATACGAAGTTGGTGATTTTTCATGGTCAAAATTGAATTTGGTTGCTAAAACCTTGGTTGGGTTGCCAAGACCGACGCGAATAAATCAATTCAGACCACGTAAGACCATTCATTTCCCTCACTAAGTTATAATAAATGTATAACTATAAAATTAATATATTTTTATCTATTTTGGTTTATAAAGGCAAACATTATTCTATTACAATCAGTTTCGTAATTAAGTACTTAACTGCACTAATGTGGTAATGTACTTCATCACGATACTAGGGCGGTAAAGTAATGGCGTACTTTGCCAGTCCTTTTATGAAAATATTTTGAACTTTTTTGTCTTGTATCCTTCTTTTTTCTCTTTAAAAAACGCTAATAACTGAGTAAACTTACTGATATCAACATTGGTATTAAGTGATATTGTATTATTTAACATAGACTAGTGGGTCCAGATTGCTTGGTTTCTCCTTTTCTGACTTGCCAGAAAAGTAAGAAATCAAACCCTTTTCAGATATTGAATGTACTTTTCTTCACACCAATCTTTAAAAATTGAATATGCTCATATTTATTTCTTGATTGCTTGGGTTGTTTCTATAGCCAATTAATAATAGTACCAATTGCTGCTATTTCTGTTTCCTAGTCAAAACTCTATTCACTCATGTCGAAAATTATACACCAAGGGTGTTTCAATTGTTGTCCTTATTGATAACAGTGTCGACAATAAGAGGAGAAAAAATGTGAATTCTAAATGAAGGCGTGGGATGAAATTTCACATTAAATCTAACATTTATTTTACCAAGTGGATAAAACGTTCGTATTTCGTGTCGTAACATCTGATTACTATACTCAATTAGTTACCAAACTCGGTCAAACGGCCCTGTTTGGCAATTTTCCAATCTCATCTTGCAATTAGATCGCAAGATGATAATATAAATAAATTTTAAACACAAGCACGTGCTCGGTTCGTCCATTTTCGGGCACCGAAACGTGTTGATGAGGTACGTAAAAACTGAGTACATTTAATTTTTATATTATTAGGGTTAACTATCAATATTTTAGAAGGATTCGTCTAATCATTCCGTCAATCGAGTCCTGTTGTTGAGAGGCTATTAATTACTTTTGTGCCTTCAAACTCAAAGAAAACAATTTTAGATGTTAAAACACTTTTTACGATAATTCTCTTAGAATGTTTTGGGAGAATATTTTGTAATGATCCGAACAAAATGGTCACTTTCTCAGCAGAACTGAGACACGTTAATTGAGACATTGCTTGACGCAAACGAATGAATCAGAAGGGGTCTAACCACAAGTGACAGGCTGATACGCAGGTTATTCTATTACCATTTATAGAATTCAATGACCAGAATTGTGATAATAAATAAATAACAGACTAAGGAGGGGTAAATCTATATAAAAGTTTCAAGGTTGTCTAGTTTTGCCATGTTGAATGTGTACCTAAACTAAACTTAGAGCAACGAAAATATAAGGCCTCTTTTCACTTAATATTTATTACCAGATCTAGAGTCCTTAAACACGAATACTGCCGATAATAAAATAATATAAAAAAGTATGTTGTACAAACTTTTCCCAATGAATTAATATCCCTCATTTGAATGTGCCTATCATACATTGACGAATTACTGTGGGTAAAAATGTAGATTGATTGTAGACTGCTTGACAACCAACAGTCATAATTTTCGAAGTATATAAATACAAATGGTATTGAATATGCTGCAATGTGAATGTAAACTGGAAATTAAACAATTGAAATTGAAGTGCAAATTTAAAATATATTGAAATTCGAACTTTTTTCGAATATCATTCCAGATATTTATAGAATTCATGAATTTCCAATGAATTACGACAACTCTATCTGCTGTAGTGACCAATTACAGATATAAGCAGCGTGACGTTCGCAGAGAATAGGAATGGGGGAGCAATCGTGGAGTAAGCATTCCTATCAAGGTCACTTATGGATAAGTGGAATAGAAAGATATGCATGCATATGTGTGCGGACACATTTTATGAAATAATAAATTACATGATTTCTGCTAATGTTTATGAGGACGTTACGGTTAACTCAGTAGTGTGGTTAAAAACCACTTTGATAAATTGGTAAGCAAATATGTTGTAAGAAAGTAGAAATATCTGTCGCCGTTTATTGCCAATTTATTCAGCAACATTCAGTGCGATATTATTAGTAAATTAAGAAAGAATTTAACAAACGCTTCCCAAATATTGGACGTTTTTAACGAAACAAAAATTGTATTCTGTTAAAGAGTGATACTTCAAAACCCAACTACATTTATTATTAGACTAGTTATAATATTTAGTTTTCAGATTTTCCTTGTGTTGGATGGGCGTATTGTTTCACACGTGAGTTTTAATTAATTTGAATGTTCATACTGTCTCAAGAATTGATCTTCACTTCTATAAATACTATGGAGAGCGTCTAGAATATATCTTCAATATTCTAAAAAAATATTATTAGTACTTAAACCTATTGCTTCTCCCTATTACTTATAAAAAATTTCATTCATTATATAGCTTATAATATAATATATGGAAAATAAATGCCTTATTTCAAAAGCGTCAAAGGGCAAGTTAATTGTAACGTTTTAGTTCGAACGAAAAAAAACAACCAATAGGATTACATGTCGCATTGTGTTAATATGTTTTAGTAGTTCTGTTCCCAAAAGATTCTCCAGAAGGGCCTGGCTTATGATAGATCTGCCTGAAACAATGCATACATATATGTGAAAAAGTCAAATTAGCAAAATGTTGCCCCGTTTTCTTTCTAAAAAAAATCCATTTGATAGACCGTTTTTCTGTTGGAAATATTTGGATATACGTTTGGAAAAATGCAATGGGCGCATTTACGACCATTTCACCCACTGTGGCACGCCCAACCCCGCCCCTCCCCTTCCCCAGGCGCGGCGAGCCCCTGAACAAACACAACCTCCAAGTCGAACTGGGTCGCGTCTAACAAGGCACAAAGACAGCTCCGCAAACTCAGCTGGGCTTCGGGGGTTCCAGAAATCTCAGGTTGCAACTTGGTTGGCCTCCTCTTGCCATGAAAAATCAAAGCAATTGTTTTAAACATTAGATACATTACAGTTCTTGCCTTTCTGCACGTTAAACAAGAGCAATGGTACCAAATCCTCTGCAAAATATTTTAGTTTCAAATTGGGACTGAATAAAGAACTATACAATTTTAGGAACTACTTAAGAGGTACTTGATTTAGAAACATTATGAAGCGACAGGCAGGACGTACAGATGCAGAGGCGGATTGACCATCGTAGAATTAGCAATTATTATAAATTATCGTTTTAAAATAATGATTAGATCGATACTTCCTCAAACCATCAATCACAGCGATCAACTAACAAATTCAATGAATTCAATGTCGTACTAGTGTCAACGCAAGTGTCAACGCACTACAAGCTTTTTTAATGAAACCATAGACGGTACGTACATGAATAACGATGTCGCGGAAAATGCTGCATTTGTGACCGACGTTGCAGACAAACTTCCTGGTAAATGCTATTTCTGAAACTAAATTTTGAAAACAGATAACATAGCTAATCATCTGTTAGTAGATTTTATTTTGTACAATATCTATTTCTAAATTCTATTCATTTTACGACTGTATTTTAAATTTCCGTAACACTAGCATTGTTTTGGGACGAAAACATTTAATTTCACTGTTTACGAAAAAGTACAGAAATTCTATTCTTTAACATTTTCCATTATAAATAGTCCCCGCTACACCTCCCGCTCCACCCGCTCCCATCTCCCACCCCCGCAGGTGCCACCGCTGCGTCGCGTCCTCATTTCTATTTCGGATCCGATTCCATTTGCGCGACGCGATAAGATGAAAGACCTGACACGAAAGAAATATCAGTCCATAAAGGTGTAAAATTCTACGGCGGAAAATACGGGCGAGCGTGGGCCTACGGGTATGAATTTTAAAGCAGACTGAGGCACCCGACGTGGCACACGGCGACGCCAAGGCTTCTCGCAGAAGCAGGGCGAAGATGGCGGGGGCAGAAAGATGAGGCTGGTGTAGTAATGTCTTTGCTCTTGTCTGCGACATCTTCCTCGCGATTTTTACGTTACTTACTTCTTTTTCTCTCTTCCTCCCCCGTTATCTCTCTTTTCCTACGATACCTTACAACATAACAAGAATCGCAAATAACATTCTTGGTTACAATATTATTAATAACGTACAATAGAAAGAGATGAGAATGTCTGGAGTTCAACGCTCACTGCACCAAACCTAAGAAAAAATCATGATGATTTTCAGCATTTCAAAGAACTACTGTTCTTGAAGAAGATTTAATATTTATTTCAAGGTTTATCGTAACCAAGACCTGAATGCCATATGAGGACAAAGCGTAGAAGAAATGAGACTATGAAATACAAGACAAACACGCCCATCTAAAACATTGACTTCTAGTTTGAGGAAACTATTATATGAGTATTTTATTTCAACGACGAAATCACCGTTTTTAAGTTGAACTTGCAGAAGCTTTGCATGGGACTTATTAGTAAAGTGGTAACACTTTAGTCATAGTAATGGAAGTGAAAGGAGACAAATTCATCAAGAACAATATCAGGAACTATTTACTCGCAATTCAATAGTATATTGCGATAAAAATAGCTTTGGTCGTATCATTGTCTCGATATTTTCCGTACTACTATCGCTCATAAGAGAATCTAAAATTATCACAATACTAAACTGCAGAATGAGTCATACCACACTCTTCCCCATTACATTGGTATCAAAATATTGATAGATAATAACAGAGAGAGTTAGCATTTTAATTCACTAACAATGTGTTAAATAGAAAGTATCATATAAGTTATTTAAAAATCTATAGAACGATGAACACGTTATCCAAAACTCAAACTAATCCAAATTTTATTATCAAAACTTGATATTATTACCACACGAATTTCAAGCACTTGAGTGTAGTAGATTATACTTTTTAATTAAATGGTGTCGTAAATATCTTCATATAAATGTATTGAAATTGAGAAAATACAATTCTAATGCATTTCGAAAATTATTTCAGATATATGCAACTTTAGTGTGACAAGAACCATAATTATATACGCAAAATTGGCTTCAAGTTATCCTAATAATTGCAAATAGATGAGATCTACCCTTCCTTAGAGCAACATGCTATGATAAAAATTATTTTGAATTTAATTTTTGTCTTGAGAGGGTTTTTTTAATTAAGCTAACGCTTCAAATTATTTTCTCCAATACACTTTAATTCCCAGTCTCCTCTGCGTTCTACTGGCAATTCTACTTTCCTATTGCTCTGTATTTTTATGTAAGTCACGTTTATTAATTCACGTTACGTTTCACCTTTGTAAGAGTGAGAGGAATTCTCATCCATAATACATTTCTGTCTTGTCTCCCATGCTTTCGTCTCTTTGCTCGTTCAATCAATATACAATATTACTCGTCACCAAACAGTATCTCAGATTATGTCGTGATGCACTTCTTAGTAGTATTGCTTCTATCCTCATCTTCAACTCAGGGACTTCATTTCCATTAAATCATTAATTATTTCAGTTTCTATCATTGTAACTCTTTTACTTTCATTCCGATCGCTAAGTGTCTATTCTTCGCAGCACTTCTTCTCCCACCCTTTTCATATAGCTTCGTCTTCCTCCATTACACAGTTCTACATCACCCCCTACTGCTTCCATACAATTACCTCGAGACGCGCCCATCCCTCTGTCATCCGTCGCTGCCTGATCTCATCTGGGTTGAAAGTTGTTTCTGTCCCTTCTCAACATCTCCCTTGGGACAAGCCGGCTTGCCAGCATATCCTCTAACGCCTTCACGGCACCACATCCACCATCTCTGTCTCTGGCATCACAAGCTCTTATTCCGCCCACGACATCCCTACCTCTGTCTTCGTCCCCATTGTTTCTACCCTCGCCTTATCATCTCTCGCCACTTCCTTGGTTTCTTTTCAACCACCACTCCAGCCGTAATCCCCATCCCCTTCCCCAACCTCTCTGTTTTTCCCGTTACCTCGAGCTTTACCCCCGTAAATTCGATATTCGGACGACACAGGTCATCTTCTACAAACACCATCAAAACTCGAAACACTCAACTCCCTCCCAGGCTTTCTCCTTTCCCATCTAAAACCTTTTCTTTCCCACCCACTCTTCATCCTCTCCTACCCCCTCTTTATCCTTCCCCATCCACTCCTCTTCTGCAATCGACCCCTCTTCCACCCTCTCTCTCTCTCTCTCTCTCTCTCTCTCTCTCTCTCTCATCTCTCGCGCCTGCTTTTTCTTTTCTCTTATCCACACCTTCTCCTCCCCTCCATCTTTCTCGGCTCTTGTCCCCTCGCTGCCCAGTTCGCGGTGTCCGTGTCCAACGTTCCTCCTTCTCACCTCGTCTCCCACCCTCTTCGCCGCCGCAGCACGGCGGGAGAAGATCGCCGCGACACGGCGACGACGCCCGGTGGCAATTTCAATCCGCACTTTGAGCTACTCGATCACCCGGACCGGAGGGCGTGGCGTGCGGGGCCCGCCCGGGAAGGAATGTTAATATCGCCACGTCATCCGACGCGGCCCCCGACGCGCGCGCCGGCCACAACACAACGGCGGCGCGCACACGGCCGGCCGGCTCCTCGCACGCGCCGCTTCGGAGAGACGGCGCGGCGCGACGCGGCGTGGCGCGAGCCCAGGGGCGGTGGCGGGGGCCAACAGCGTCCCGGGCTCTCATTCGCCACCCCCGCCCGCCACTCGACCCGGCCCCTCGCCGCGGGCAATTTCCGATTGCACATTCGAGGACGAGTGGCAATCCTGGAATTATTGGGGAGGCGCGGAGAGGTCGGTCTGCGGTCGCGGCGAAGGGGAGGGGGTGCTAGGACAGAGGCGGGACGGGATGGGGGACGGGAATGGAATGGGGCGGGATCGAGAAGGGAAGTTCGGTTGGGTTGAGTAGCGGGTCGGCGAGCGAGTTGGGTGGGGGCTGTCGGGGAACGGAATCGGGGAGGAGAGTGGTATGGGGGAGGAATCGGGGAGGGAAGAGGATGCGTGAGTGGCGTTCGGGGAGGGGGCGGGAGCGGTTCAGTGGAGCGGGGTGGATCGGGTCCAGGGAACCGGTTGGATTTGGGGGTGAAGGGTTTAGAATAATCGGGGAGTGGGATGGTTGCAAACGGGAAACGGGTAGTGATTGGAGAAGAGTGGTGCGGGGAAGGAAGTGAGATGGGAGTGTGTCAGGGAGCGGGTCTGGTAAAGTGTGTGTTAGGAGCGGGATCGTGCGCGGACACAGGGAGTTTGCAGGTTGGGAGCGCGGGGTCGGGAGAGGGCCAGAGCTAAGCGCAGTCGGGATGCGAGTGGAGTCGTCGAGCTCTGCGAAGGGTTGGGCGCCCAGGGGAGGTGTGGGGCGGGCCGGAGTGCTGCAAGAAACCCGCTGCCGCAAACGGCCTGCGTGCGTGGAGGGGCGTGGCTCCGTTTGGGAGGCTCTGAGAGCGCGACGCGATGCGACGCGACCGAAGCGTACGCGAAACGACAGCGCGCCGCGCGACGCGCCCCAGCCCGACCATGCCGCCGCGGCCGCGCCGCCCCGCCCGCCCCCGCCACCACCACCGCCGCCGCCGTCGCAATGAAGCAATGGATCTGGCGGAAGCATTTGCCCCTCGCAACGCAACATCGGAACACATCGGTGAACAGCTGTGGGTTAAAGTACCGGATAATGCGTGTGAATTTTCAAACGTCAGTACAGCCCTCACTGTCAGCAGAAATAAATGAACGTTTTATTACGTGGTTTTCTCAAGATTGCCTTCTCATATCACTAATAACCTCATGTAGACCTTTAATCCTTTCAATTAAGCATTAATATTTCTTAATTCATCGCTGATCGCCACGCCAAAAGCTTTCATAAGAGGAAGCTAATTCCAAACCCTTTTTGTGATGATCCGAGCGGAAAACTGGACGACTTGAAAGTGTAAACCGCCTCTCTCGTACATGATCAGAAACTTATATGGCGGTCATCATCTTTGAATCTACGCTGCTTTCACTGTATACAACACCTCAACATTTACAAGAATCATGCGGAGGCCAAGATTTAAAAACCTCCAAAAGATCATGAATTATTGAAATAAATTTGGAGCTATACTGCCACAAAACTACGTGTAAAATTCTAAGAAAAAATAAATATTTTTTAAATTTAACATTTATTGTTTTCTAACGAATAACGTGACTGGATGAACCAAGCGATCTGGCCAATCAAAACCCTCCGGTGGGCTTTAGTGCATCGTAATAGATTATAAACTGTCAGCTTCGTTAAAATTTCACAGAAAGGGACTTAAATGCTGACAGTTTGATTCCAAAGCTGCAGGAAAACGGTAATAAATCTCTTGGTACCTCTAATTTGAAATGTCAATGGGGACGTCAGTTTAACCTGTAGCTATTGTGATAGTTATAATAACACTATGTGCAAATCGTCATTTTCTGAGTACTGTTATATTGTGAAAATACTATATATCTGAAGCGTGAATCGATATTCTTTATGCAACCTTGAATCATTCCAAATTTGCTATACGTTTTGAAGATGCGGTCTACTACTTTTGAAACCCTTTTTAAGTACAGTATAGTCGTGATTATCCAAGAAAAATAAAACTGAGGCTATCTCGATAACAAAAACCTCTGCATACACGGAGTTCATTTGGTAATTTGACACTATAAATATTTCCGTTTTAAAGTATTGCAAACTGTAAAATATATGTGTTATTATACAGGTCACACGATAACATGAATAACGTATCATACATAGACACACACACTAACACATGTTCACCACAGTAGCAGGAAGACAATTGAAGTTGAGAGTAGCAATGTCAAACGACAATCATAATGAGGAATAAAATACGTTGGTTATCGAATTCGGTGAAATCCCAGTATTTCTAGAATTAATGACTGATTCCCCCAGCGCAGTATCTTGTTTAGTAATATTGAAACAAATAATGTATTCACGTGTCCGGTCCATTTTATTATTATTTTAATGATCGTTTGAGACCAACCTCTAGGATAACCATCAATCGGATAGCCAGATGTCTACTCGCTTATTTCAACACCCAAAATCGTAGCTTGCCGTTAGAACATCTTTATTTCATACAACTGGTTCCTTTTTCTCTATTATTTATAGTTTTTCTTATTTCCTATATCAGTATATTTTCTGCAAAATAACGTTTTAAAACAAATTTTGATTATTTCTTTCGTATATTGAACTGCAAACAATATGAGTTTCCTCCTTGGGTCACTGAAACGAAAATATCTGCTACTGATTGACGATATAGAGCAGGATTGGCAGTTTATGTAATTATAAAATAAGAAAGTTAAAAACAATACACAGTTCATTCTACAAGACAACGCAAACATTTTGTCGGAACACGTGGGTAGAATTATTTTCTTTCTCGAAGCAAAAATACATGACATGTTTTTGTTACTTTCGTTTGGAATTCAGTATATTTTTATAAATAATACCTTCATCTCAAGGCCACTCTACCCTACATTATTGCGCAAAGATTATTTTCTTCGCCTGTACATTACAATTTCAATGAAAGGCGGTCGAATAATAAAAAAACTATGACAAAATATCTGAAAACTCGGTACCAACGTGCTTACAGCCAAAACTGCCAAATAAATAAACAATTATTTCAATAGCTTCACAATGATTTGTGTGGACATATAGTAAAAAGAATTAATTTACTGAAGCTAATTATAAATTAACAATGTATCATTAGAGTTGGAATGAAGGTGACATGCCACATGTAACGTGATTGTGAAAGTGGAACATAGAATACAGCAGAAGTGAACCCATTGGGTCAAATAAAATGTACATTTGAACTTCATTTCAAATTATGCTTTAATAACCAGTAGTAATAATTATTATTCGCCTACGGCAAATATCGACAGATTTCAGAGAATATGGATACACATTTACAGTTTTTTTACGCGACTACTCTCTAAACAATATTCGATGTTTCGACCCTATTAACTTATTAAAGCAGTTCCCACATGCATTAATATAGCGCAATATTCATATAATACGCCGTTACACACGCTCATGAACCCCGGTGCTCCCGCGCATTCGCGAAACAAGCCTTCACTAACTTACTAAACTCTCCTCCGCGTGCAATGACACTCGCTAACGCTCCCGCCCAGGCCCACTAACTCTGTCCGCATTTAGCAGCCATCTGGCTAACTGTTTAACAGAATAACGGGCTAACAGGGCGGGACGGCAGGAGGCTGAGGGCGGCGCCAGAGAGCGACGGCCGAGTGGCCGGGCCAGGGACCGCCGAGGACGGCGGCGGCAAAGGGTTTCCTGCGAGGAGGGGCGACGTCAAAGTGAAGCAAGGAAAACACGCTAAAAGGGGGACGGGAAGGGAAAATACAAGGGGATGGATGGCCGAAGACGAGAATGGAACGCAAATTGAATGAGGAGGGCGGTCGAGCAGAAAGGTGAGAAGTGGAATTGGAGGGCGGAGCAGGACAAAATTGAAGGTGAGAGGATAACCTACGTATAGCAAGGAAATAGCAAGCAAGTCTGGAAGGCCTACGTGATATATAACGGAAGTGGGATTGAAATGCGAGGATGACCGAGATAGAGGCTTTTGGAAAACCAGGGTGGGTCGGGCGCGGTAAAATGTACAAGGCGAATTGCTAGGGTTAAGAATAGTAACAAGAGAAAGAGAAATTGAACAGCAAGAAGGACAGGAATTGTGGAGGTAGGGGGCGGATGTTGGAGGTGCACAGGATAGCGGCTGAGGAGAAGGGTAGAAGAGAAGTAGCTACTGCAAGGGGCTGAAGAACAGGAAGAGAACTAGAGCTGCAGAGAGCAAGAACAGCGGAGGCAGACGACAGCAAGGCAGACGGATTGGCGAACGTTGATGACGACAAGTGGAGATCCAAAGAGATGAGAGAGGGCGCGCTGTGGAGGACGAGAGGTTCACTTGTAGAGCCGGGGAAAAGGCGGTGGAGAACGAAAAGTAGAGATGCAAAGGGGCAGCGATAACGGCGGTAGAGGAGGGTAAGGGGAGGTAAAAGTATAGGATGATAAGTGGAACTACCAGAAGAAGGGAGATAGATGGTGAAAGTAGTGCATTTCACCGTTTAAAGAGGTTAAAGAGATCTGGAGATGGTGTTATATGGAAAGGGGATGATCGAAGATGACAAAGTCAAGATGCAAGAGGTGGGAACGGCAAGCATTGTTGTAACCAGCGGAGAAGACGGAGATAAAACAAATCGAATATAATGTCGCGAACTCCTCGTTCTTAAGACAGTATTAAATAGTTTTGGTAGAATTATTATTGTAGGGCATTTTTTGTCCACAAATGGTCGGAAAGCATAGTTCCGTAAAAAACGTGCAACAGTTTTGTGACAATTTGAAATACGTGTCTTATCTTCATATACGTGGATCTGTTTTCCTTGCCCTAGCGCGTTAGCAAAGGACGTTGCTGCGTGACCTTCGCTGGCGCACTGTTACTTTCAAAATATCCATTAAACAGGAGTCGCAAACAATTACTGTTAAATATTCATATCGTTAGTATATACGAAAACATATTACTAGTAACAAAATTATTAAAAGGAAAAACTGTTTTGTAACACTGTAATAATTGACATATTTTAAAAAAACAGTATTCACGGTATTGCAATAACGTAGTATATAATACTTAGAGCACAACATTTATTTATGTATGAAAAAAAGTTACTGTTCGTTAACGTACTGCGTGAACAGCAAATATTTAATGACGACTGGCCTCTTTCTCTTTGCAAGATGCAGGTGTGCAAAAGTGACGTATGTTGCAAAGTTGAGAAATGAATGGAAATTCAAGAATAAAATACAAACACAATTAATAACCGCCAAAGTTTTCACACGCATCACAATAACGTCATTGAAAAATCAGTACTAATACATGGTTATAGAAAAGAAAACTAAAAATTTTTTGAAATAACAACATGACAATCATTTCCACCCCTGGATACACTCCTGGAGAAAGTGAGAAGCAATACATAGCTTTGGAGGAGGCTAATGATAGAAGAGGGCGTGAATCGTGGATAGAGCGGAGACTGAGAGCCAGTTTGGCTAGGTACCGCGTCGCCGAGATGCACGCACCAAACTTTGGAGAAAGCTGATTTCAGAGGAGAACATGGCAATTACGTGCGCGTAGAGCTGAGGCTGCGTCCATGGGACGGAGCTGCGTGCGGGGCGCAGGCGGTCGGGACGCGCTCCGGGTGTGCCGCAGGGTCCCGACTCCGACGCTGATCCCGCGGCGGCCAAGGCGCGTCGTGTGTACCCAACGGAATGGAGGAGCTGCGCGGCGTTTGGTTTGCGTAATTGCGGAAATTCTCGCCACTCGGCGCGGGCGCTGACGGCGTCGCCCCGCCCTCCGCCCACGCACGCGCGCGCGTGCCCCGCGGCTACAGCAAACAGCCGTCGCGTCGCGGCGGCCGATGGAACGGAACCTCAGCCCGCCGCTCGCGCTGTCGCGACTAATCGCTACCGCTCGCCGAGTTTAACTCAGTGTCTGCGTTGCCGCTGTCTGTACATTGCGACTGCGTTGCAGTGACTTCCACCGAGAGGTATTAGGGTTCATGTCCCGGCTGGCGGGCTATTTCGACATTAGGTATGAAGCTAAGTCGAATTCTGATTGGTCGATTAACGTGGTTTCTCCGATCAATATCGGGCGAATGCCCAAGCAATATTCTCACAAACTGGCCAAAGTCCGCGCGTGATGTTTCTTTCGTCTTACTCTCTCCGTCCTATTCTCTCTTTCTTTCTATCTCTTTCTCTGTCTCGGTCTCTCTCCCTCTCTTTCTCTCTTCCTCTCTCTTCCTCTCTTCCTCTCTCTTCCTCTCTCCCCCTCTCTTTCTCTCTCTCCCTCTCTCTATATCTCTTTCTCTCTCTTTTTCTCTCTTTCTCTCTCTTTTTCTCTCTTTCTCTCTCTTTTTCTCTCTTTCTCTCTCTTTATCTCACCGACAGTCCTTAAATTTAAAAGACTATAGAATTCCTTTTCCTTCCCCGAAGAATGTAGAAAACTCTTACAACTTTTCTATACATCAAAATTGGATACCTTAATATAATGACCTTCCTTTAACTACATCTCATATTCAATAATCCTTCAAACATGTTGCTAATATCAAAAACTTATATGCTTGTATGTAATTGCATAATGACATAACTGTAAAAAATGTATATTTTTGTATAAATTATAAATTGATTCTCGTGGTCGGATATGACACAGTTGTTGAAAAGCGACCTTAAATAAATAAACTAAAAAACAGTTTAAAATAACTGATAATAACATGTCAATGATCCACACTCTAACATGGCTACAACTGTCAGCTAAGACTTAGGATCTAAATAGACAGGATGCGACGAGATACAAAACGAAACGGTAAGAACAAATACCTGTGTAGCTATGAGTATTCACACTCAGCAAATGACGCGATGCGGAGATACTTGGGACAGTCAGGTCTGATTCATTTTTCGCGAGAAAAATCGCGACCACTCCGACAAGCACTTCAACTGTTGATGGATGAGGTACTGCTATTATATGAAGTGTTTTCTAGACCATCGAATTATCAGTTAGAGCAACTCATTTTCACAGAGGTGTTATGAAAAATAACTGTAATGAAACGGCACGCGCAATGGATTCATCAAGTAAGAAAAAATGTATTTTGATAAAACTACTCTTAGTAGAGGAAGGCCCAGAGAGGATGTATACTGCAGGAAGTGCAATACAGCGGTAGAAACCATAAATCACATCCTCGGTCAGTGCATTGTTAAGACGCCAGCAAGAATAAAGCGTCATGGCGAGATCAAAAACTTCATTGAAGGAAAGATGCGCCGAAAATCGGACAAAGTGGTGTCCACGGAAGCAACTTTCTCCGTTGCCGAAGGGGTTAGACTCAAACCTGACCTGGTAATAAAAATCCGGGAAGGGATCCTCGTGGTCGATGTGACTGTCCGCCACGAAGATGGGTCTAGCCTTCTGAAAGCAGGGGAGGAAAAGGGGAGGAATACCAACCAGTCATGCCCCTGGCAGCCCAACTTCATGGAGTACCCAATGCCAGAATCCTGTCAGTGGTGGTGGGAACCTCTGGGACTATGCCAAAATTTACAGTCAGTGCCCTCAAGACCCTGGGAATCACGTCTCGAGGCGTTCGTCTGACTATCTCGTTAATTGCTCTCAGAATATCTATTAAACGACACACAATTTGTAAATTACTATGGAACAATTTAGCATTGCTGGTAGTAAATGGAAGAAAGAAACTTCAATGTCTGTGGGGAAGTCTAGGATGCCTATTGGATCTTAAAATGCTTAGCAATTACTCAATTATCACGACTTTAAGTGGGATGTGTATGCTATTTAATGTAGCATATAGAAAATTGTATAGTCAGAATTCATGCTTCGAGACACCTTTTTTTATTTTTTCCTTTAAAACCGTAAAGAACACTTGAAAGAATCGCATAGGCCTCTTTTTCGTTGCACACTCAGAATTTTTGGAAATAGCAAAAGTTAGGCTTAATTCCACAAAATATGTGATGTTGTAGCACCACTAGTTCATTATGAAAACACGAAATCGAATTTTGCCCCTATTTTAATTACGTGACTAGCAAAGCACTTTTTTTTGTGCGGATAAGCCGAAAGCGTGTTCATATTCAAATTACTTTTAATCTTTGTTGTAACTATACGTCCAGTTTTTATTGTTTTTTCAAAAAATAAATCCAATTAAAACAATTCCATGGTAGAGAGAAGTCTCTCCTTCTCTCCTCTCCGGCTTAATTTGAATTATCATCTCTAAACAATAAGATTAACTTTTTGCAGGAAATCGATTCGTGCACTTGCAAACAAGTTTCGGTACAACAGTCTAATAATACATTTAAAAAATAATATTTAAGAACACCATTGAAGATTCAACAAATATTTTAATATTATAGGATGAAAAATGTTTTTTTAATGTACAAGTTATGAAGCTGATAATTATCTGAAAATGAAAAGTATATTTTGTCTAATTCAATGTGACAGAAAGTTCAAAATATACGAGAATGATATTCTGCCAACAAAGTGAGGGGAAATTTAAAAACTTACCAATTATCAGCGCATTTATTTCGATAAATAAACAGTCCACTGGTTCATTTACCTGAAACAAAAAGGAAGGAAATTTAAGTTCATGCAAAAGTATCAATAGCGAAAGAAAGTAAAGGAAGGGAAATTTCTAAATCATCAGTTACTGCAGATCTCGTCCGTGGTCGGTGACGTCCTGAAAGCCTTCTTGAGGAGTTCGTCTGCAAGACATAATACACTTCTTATGTACTAATAGAAGAATGTATGTTTTGAAGTGAAAAAAAACATTCCCTCTTTTAAATTCTTAAAAATTTTACAATTTTATTAATTTACGTTTACACTCATTACTGTACGGCTTCGTATTGGGTCTACCATTGAAGTGAACCCAAATAATTGCCTTGGCCTTCTTATAATATTTTTATTAATGTCTGTCACTTATTGCCTAAACGTCTCTTTTGCAGAATCCTGGCTTTATTAATGGCGTCGGCGAATGTTCGAATTTGTTCTCAAGCGTTTCTTATGTCCACACTGAATTTAACTAATGAATGAAACTAATAAAACTTCTATTCTTGAACTTTCTTTTCAAAAAATCTCATTTAAATTACTTCGCTATTCTTTCGTTACCCGCGGGCCACATATCCGTTGTCTCCTCGGTCTAATCACAAAAATATTACTACACAATGCCTTTACGGACATCGATCCTCACCCTACCAAATCGGTGATCGTTCTGTCTGAAATTCCTCGTTTACAAGTTCTATCTGGCCTCACCGGTTCACTTGTTTGATTGTTATCTTTCTTCCTTGATGCGCTCTTGTCGCACCGCAACTATATTCCGCAAGCGTCATTTGTCGCCTAACAACAAAGTCTTATAATAGTTTATAATAAGTTTTTGCTATATTTTCTAAAAAAATCCTAAATTGCCAAATTTCATTATATCCAATTATTATTACAATTTTCTGATACCTTACGTTCTCAACATTTCGTATTAATTTACTTCAACGCGCAATTCCTTATATTTTGCGAGCTATTTGACATTCATGTTTTTGCTTCTAAATTCCAAAAATCCCTTTAGGTATTTCCCCTTGACTCTGTATTTACGCAAGTTATCGGATACAATAATAATAACGATTCCACAAGCCGTGCGAGAACATTACAGTTGGTGATTGGTGATTGTTAGGAAGGTTATGTGGTAGCGGAAGGTTATGTGGATGATTCTATGCCAAACAAAATGACAACTGCAATCGCTCTACTGCTATCAGTGGAACATAATACAGCTACCATTGAAAGTACTCGTATAAAAGAAACGTCTAGTTCTACTAGTAATTCTATTTTAAATAAAATCGGCTCAACTCAACAGTCAACTCCTTCGATAATAAATATTACTAATTGCTCTAATTTACAGTAGTATTATATATTTGTGTAGAACGGCTATTATTCACTAGCAGAAATTCCCACACTAGCTCATTCGTTGCTGGTGTCGTAAATATCCACTGATGAATAATAGCTATCATTCTACGCTCGTTGAAGAATATTCTATTACTGAAAAAAAATATTATTTTATGTCCAGTTTTAAGATGTCTGGTAAACTCAGCAATCTGTTGAAAAGAAGAAAATTAAAAAGGACATTTATTTTCTTCTGGCAGTAACAACGATAAAACATTGTTGATGAAATTATTCGAAACTGAAGTCTTTTGCATTTTCCCCATCTTTCTAACATCCGAGGTTATCTCATTCTTAAGTATCCCATCACCTGAGGACTCACGATATTACATCGTTTCCACATTACGTGTTTCAATCTTGCGAACCATTTCAAGAAGACCTTTTAATAGAATACGCCTGTAGGCTCCCACGGGTACACCGAAAGCGCCAATTAATCTTCCTTCTAGGACACGGCGGGTGCCTAGAGGGGCTTCATGCTTTAGGCACAATAGCCACGCGTAATGGAATAGGTAGGACAGGTAACCCAGGGCCTATCCTCTACATAAATCTCGCACGCGACAGCAGCACCGCGCCCACCCGGATTTCGAAGTGAGGAGGAAGGGAATGCGACGAGGGTAGGAGGGCATGGGGATGGAAGAGGACTTTGGGAAAAGGAGGGCAGGGAAGCAATACAAACCAAGGGCCGGGGAGGGGGAAAGGATTAAGTACATGGGCTGAAGGAGACTTGAATGAATGTGGCGGTAAATGGGGTAATGCGAAAGGAGAAGAGGAGTCCGGGAGGGGTGGAGAAGGCAAGATTGGGAGAGGGGATAAAAGGCTGGCAAGAAGAAACGGGAAGGAATCGGAAGCCGAGTTCAGTAGAGGGCGAACAGTGGGGAGGGGAAACGAGGTAACGAGTAGCGGAGGCAGAGACGCGGTTAGAAAAAACACGTCGATCCGAATTGTGGTAAAGGAGAGGAGAACTGGAAGCAGAGGAAGAGCATGAAAAAGAAGGGGCCAGAAGGCATGAGAAAGAAGATGGAACATGGTGATAAAAGAGACGGAAAGTAGAATTCTGTTGAAGGCAGACTATGTTGGAAAAGGAGGAGTGTGATGCGAGGAAGGAATTGGGTAAACAGAATGGGTCTGTGGAAGAGAAGAAAGTTAAAACAATGGAAAAATATGGACAAATCGGAGCATTAAGTAAGAGAGGAAGTAAGAGAACCAACAGAAGCGATGTGACGTGATGTCAATTGTGAAGCCGCAGGCATGAAGTGCTTAGCAATGAGAACGATCAATGCTAAAGCGAGCAAAAGGAAACAGGTGAGACTGATGTCGGAGACGAGTACCGTGGCCCAGAAGGATGCGCCGAAGAAGAGAGGGTGAGGGTGAGGAGGACGAGGAGAAGTCGAAGAATGAAGCAGAATGTAACTGGAAATAACAAAGCGGGATAAATTGTGACGGAGCGAAACCAGGCAATAGAGGCAAGGTGGCATGTAAATCGACGTAAGTCGAAGTGAAGGAAGGTTCGGCGGAGTCTGAATTGGCTGGCGAGGCCGAAGGGAGAATGAGCGTAGTGGGAGGAGTGGATCGAACGTTGGGAAGGGAGGTGAGTTGGAGCTATGGAGTGGTGGTTGGCGAGTAGTAAGTGGTAAGGGCTGAGGGACAAGGGAGTAGTGGAAAGGATTAAGTAGTAAGTGGCAATGGATGGTGGCGCTGGATGAGT
This sequence comes from Gryllus bimaculatus, assembly GCA_017312745.1. Taxonomy (NCBI): domain Eukaryota; kingdom Metazoa; phylum Arthropoda; class Insecta; order Orthoptera; family Gryllidae; genus Gryllus; species Gryllus bimaculatus. Next base: position 27,430,765 of record BOPP01000001.1, on the reverse strand, counting down.
CGTAGGTAGCGGGCACTGGGTAAAGGACAGTGGGTAGTGGGCACTGGATTGTGGGCACAGGATTGTGGGCACTGGATTGTGGGTGACGGGAAGTTGGCGGTGGGTAGTGGGCGGTGGTTAGTGGGCAGTGGGCAGTGAGTGGTGGGCGGTGGGTATTTGGCGGTGGCGGAGCAGCGGCAGTTGGCTACGGGAAGTGGGTGGTCGCTGGTGCACAGTAGGTAACGAACGAGTGGGCGTTGTCGGTAAACGGTGTCGATGGGCAGTGGATTATGGAGGGTTGGAGCGGGTGCGTAGTGCGTTGGCGTACGGGGCGGGGCGGTGGCCCATTCCATTGTTTCGCAATCGGTGCGCAACCGCAGCGTTGTTTCCGTGCTTTCTTTCCCACTCGGCCATTGGCGCGCTGTCAGGCGCGTGGGTGAGAGCGCTTTTGAATTATTCTGTGTCGCCCGCTTAAGCAGCGTACCGCGGTCGCGGTAATTGAAACGGTAGGCGGCGTGCCGACATATTGCGCGTGGCCGGACCGCCCTCTGTGCTGGGTGTCGAGCAACGGGGGATGAAATCATTAACATGTGAACGATGGTGGGCCCGAATGACACGGGAGCTCGGAGCAGACGGAGACAGTCAGTGACGCGATGCTCTTGGATGATGTGAGTCCGAAATATTTATGGGAACGAGGTACAAGTACACGTATGGAAACATCAGCTGGGAAGTAAGTGGCTCTGCTATATTCATTACAGGGAGTAGGGATGAAGTACTGATGAGCACCTGTAAACCGTGAATGGAGCAGAACGACCGAGGTGTGAAATCTTTAAACAGAATCCAATGTTATTAGTGCTACAGTACTAAAGGTGATAATTATCCTAATGCTTCCCTTTGAAAGCCTTTCCTAAACGACACCCGTATGAGAGAAATATTTTGAGGCTTTGAAACATTGTCTCTACCCTACGATATTTTATCATTAGATTTTATCATTATTCTATTAGTGAGCAAAAACGTTTTGTAGGTATTGCATCATTTTCTGTTTGACTTTTCTCTGCTCATTTGGAAATAGTGTTCTACATAATTAGTATTCAAAATATCGTATCTTAACTCTTGGAAATTGATACCAAATTGGAGACAAGAGGAAATCAGGCTAGTAGAAGCAAAATGTGTAACAGAGACCGGAAATAATAGGCGGGGAACGTAAAAGCATTGGGAAGGAAATCGGATAAGATGACTCTGTCGAGTGACAGTAAAGGAGGCGAGAAAAATAGTTCATCTAAAAGAATTAAAGGGAAAGAAGGAAGTGACGGCTCGAGGAAGAGATGGATGTGACAAACATGAATGGGCAAAAACCAGAATGGTATAAATGACATTTTACACATCCCGACAAAAACGTGTTTATTTTGGGTTAAATGTCATTGGCACTGTATTTTCGTGATTTTAATAAACAATTGAAATGTCAATTTAAATGATGGAACAACGCACCATGACTTTACAGTAATATTGACTTAAATAAACAGATTTTGATTACAATTTATAAAATGTCACTTATTCCTTTCTGGATTTCAATCATTCATATGACGGCGTGGTGGAAGGAATATGAAAGGCGTACAGGCGAAAGTAGTGTTAATAGAGAAGAAGTAATAAGTGTGGAACAATGGGGAGCAGCATTAAATACAAGAGTGGAATGGAGGGGAAGACAGAAGTTCGGGGCTGTGGCAGATGTTGGTGGTGGAATAATAGAGACAGAAATAGCAATGATAGGGGAAAGGGAGCTCTAAAGACAGGAAAATGAATGGCAGGGGCGTTACGGAAGAACTAATGAGGAGTGTGGCATAGACAGGGAATAAAGTCAACAAGAGGATAGAAAACGATGCAGATGGGAACGAAGTATTGTGTCGTGTGTTTTGAATCGGGGCAATAGACTCAGTATAATGTTCGCAGCGCGGAGAAGAGGAGCCTAGCAGATGGAAGCATCCCTGCGAGGAAATGGAGAATATGGTGAGAGAGAAAGAGTGCAAGAGAGAGAGAGAGAGAGAGAGAGAGAGAGAGGGGGGGGAGGAAGGGGATAAATGACGGCAATTTGCGCTGAGATAGTCCCAACCGCACGCGTCCTAAAGATAAGCAGTCCTGAATATGGAATGCTACATTCCAAGTTATGGATGCGCTTTTGTGCCTCTTTTGGCGCGCTAAATGAAGGTAAAGTGTGAGAAGCGATGCAAATGCGAGTGAAGTACAGAAATAGCCTGAATTTTTCCTGATGTGCAGACAACTCGACAGTTTTTCAGTTTCATTTTGACGTTGTGCCCATATTGATTGATTTGTTTTGCTGATGTCGCAAAACTGAATATTTTCGATCTTTTAAAATACTTCTGTATTTTTTAGACATCATAATTTTCTAGATCCCATTCAATTTTTTAATGTATAACCCTGAAGGATTTGGGTGGCATATTAATGAACGAAATTTAATGAATGAAATTTTAATGTATGACCTGGTTTCAACTACTACTAAATGTCTTAAGTTTCGTAACATTGCTTCCTTCTATTATTGTGTACGTCACGGTTAACTTATCAAAGTAATTTTTTACCGATAGTGACTGATCTGATGTTTGTCTTTTTTTGGAAACTAATTTGTAAATTGATTTAAAATGTTGACAATTCACATAAAAGATGACTAATGATGTATTGATAATTCTTATCGATTGCAAAATGCAAAATAGGAGGCGAAACATATTAATGATGCCAGAAAATTGTTGCGGCAAAAATTTTCTGTCTTTTAAGAAGTTTCGCCTACCATTTTTGACGCAAGAATTTTCATATATACATATATATGTGAAGTAAAGCAGTTTTATAAATCCAAAATATAATTTAAAACAGTATTAGAATATATGTTTCTTAAAGGAGTCTCTGGAGTGTTTTCGAAGCAGTAACGTTAATAGCTATATGTCTTCATAGGTTCATTCAGAGACGCGGTTTTCTAGTGCAGTAATTGTTCACACTACACTCGTTTTTTTACTACCTATGCGTTGTTTTTCACTGCATAGGTCATAAAACCTATTTTCGCCGACCCGCACTGTGTGTGCCTCTGAGACGTACCGCCTCCGCCATGGGTGGGTCCACTCACCAGGAACCGCACCCGGTTGCCACCTCTCGTAATATCCGCTACGGATATATGGGACGTGAGTGACGTCCTACCCGATACGAAACCCTGCGGTTCAGGATATTGAAGTTAGTAAGGAGTGTCCCTCTGGGATCCTAGTGAGAATTGCTACGTTACGGAGAACAGTGAGGAGCTGTAGATAAAAGGCGCACCAAGTCAGAGATCCAGTGGAAGCGATAGGGCGATTGGGTTGTGAACAAGACATGTTTTTATACTGACTGACATATTGGATGATTGGAACATATATTGCAGTACATTCTTCAAAATATAAGAATATTGTTTATGATTGAGGAAATACCAGGTGCAGTTTATCTCAAGAAGCCGCTGTTGCACAGGAACTAGGTGCTAAATATTTGGGGAGAAATATTTCTATGAAGTGGAGTTACAGAACTAGGTGATAAGCTATAAGTCTAATTTTGCAGTTTGGAGTGGGGTTTTAATTTCAATAAACTATTGAAACTACATTGTATCATGCATATGGTTACTTGTCTTACGACACAGAAGTATATGACTTTTTTTCTGAAATTACACTGCCTGTATTAATTTTCTCGAATGACATTGCTCTACAAATTCAAACTTTTATCAGTTATCACTAGCATCTAAAAAGTATGAATATGGAGTACATCCAGAGACAAGATAATCTATAGTCAATAAAATGTAATGAAATATTGGACAAACCGCAAGCAAAAATACTTAATACAATTATGGTTTAATAAATAGAAATTACAGAAGGCAAGACGGAACAGTGGGGCCACGTGGCAGGTCGCCAGTTGGCTCATTCCTGTTCCCCCGGGCACCTGGTGCAGGAGCGCTCGCTAGTCGGAGTAACGCCGTGCAGAGACTCCCCGCCCCCGCCCTCCTCCTTCCTCCCCTCCCCCACCCCCTCACAAACCCAGGCGCCGGAGCCCTCCAAATTGGAGGCACGCGCGACCCCTTTTGGCCCCTACTCGCTGCCTCTGCCCGCGGCCTTTTTCCGACAGCGCAACGCACACGCACGCACGCACGCACGCAAACGCCTGCAAAGTATAAACTACAGTTGAGTTTTAGGAAGGCGCCTTGGGACTCCTGCGGCCTAGCGCTCTTCAGGCCGCCTCCCCCCCCAAGCCGTCTTCTTTCTCCACTGTCCGCCTCTACTCTTTTCACTCCTTCCGCCCCCCTCTACACTGTCCCACCTTTATTTCTCTGCCGCCTCCATCCGCCCCTAGACACCTCCATCCCCGCCACCACTTGCAATTTCCCCCTCCAGTGTCCCCACACAACCAGCCCGCCCACAGCCGCCTGCATCGCCCTTCGCCACCTCATCACCCCCGCCACTCCATTGCCTCCCGCCGTCGTCCCTCCGAGCCTGCAATCGGAACCGTCACCAAAAATCGCCCTTGCCGTCTCCGTTGCCCGCGCTAACCTTCATAGCCCTCGCCAATCTCCATCGTCTGTGGCAGTCTCCGTCGCCCCTCGCCGCCTCCACCAACCCCAACCGCATCCATTAACCCCATTCCTTCCACCGCTTGTGATGCCTTCCGGCCGATTGGGACGCCAACCCTCCAGCGCCGCCAACTCCTGCGCCAAACGCGGCAAGATAGCTAAGCAGAAACATTGGTTTGCCCGTGCAGCATCGTTGGACCGGGAGGCTCTAGGGCTCTATCCTCCCCGATGGCGATTTTCGTCCACTAGTTATATAGTAGTCGTTCTGATTCTCGATGGCAGGGAAATTCTAAGCTGCCAGGCCTGCCTTCTATCGGCAGTGCTCCGCGTGTTTCGCCGATTAACAACCAGGCGATTGTCAGGGCTATATCATAAACAAACGGGCGCGTTTTTTCCTTCCTCTTCCTTATTTCTTTTCTCGCTGCCCCTTACCACAAATACGCGCTTACTCTGACGGTGTCGTGCAGACCAGTCGGGAGCCTTCGCAAATATTCTCGGTGGGTGATGCTTCCGCTGGAGAGATACCTGAACGAAGAAACATACTTGCAGGACAATGTGTTGGTCGGCGCCGGCTATTTACAATCAACGGTGTAAGGAAGTCACCGCCACCTCCCCGGGATAAAGAACATTCACTGCACTAACCGGGAGACTTAAGTGACTACAGGAGGTGACGTTCCCGGAATAATCGCTCATGAGTCGTCGTTCTTGTCATCCTCGCTGCATTCGCGGCTGCATATTGACACTTCTCTGTCCGACCACACCGGTCCGCAGCACCCGCGACAATGCCCGTCAACTGCCCCAGCCCACCGTCACCCGCCTGCCGCGCCTTCCGCCTCCGCCTTCCGCCTCTTGAGCGAAATCCGCCCGCGCGGCAGCGATCCGGGCCCATACTGCCTCCCGGGACTGGTCCCGGCTTCGCTACCTCCGAAAGGACCGTATTGTCTTCCCACCCTCGCGTAGTGAAGCACAGCCTGAGTCGATATGCGATAGCCGAGCCAGGGCCTTCTATGCGGGCTCTGACGTTACGAGTACAAGCAGAGTGTACGAACTTTCTTTTATTACTGATGATGCTGAGAAACCGTGCAACCGTATTTCCGCCTTGATTAGTTAGTACAGAGAGAACACTTACTTTTTTTACGATAAGTAATTTTTTTTTAACAATTGACAAAAAAATTCATAGAATAGGAGGTTTCTTTAATTTTTAATTTTTTTGAGCTGCCATTTTAGTCATCTGATTACAGCATATGTAATCTTCCACAAACGAGGTGAAAATTCTAATATTATTATAATACACTTCAGTTTTTGTATCAGGCTTTAAAATCCGAGCGATTCGTTTATATACGAATTCCTTGCATTGTATTTTTACGTTGGGTAAATTCGCAGTTATTGAGAGACATTTGCAGATCGAGAGCGTATTCTTTCTGACCGCTGCTACAACAAACATTAAGTCCGGGAAAGGGTGTCAAACCATACCGGATAAGTCTATGGTGTTAGAACAAGGGAATGCATTTGTACGTTTCCGAACAGAGTCCCCAAAAAACTAAAGGACAATTACACTTTTCGTAGGTCTTCACTAAGAGGTAATTTTAAGATTTCTAGGGCAGATATTTATTCGATTTTATTAATATTATAACAAGATAAACTATTTTCAAAGAAAGTTATTTTAGATATTTTTTATATGAAAATTTATTGCTTCTTTCACTGATCGTAAAATTCCAATCCAAAATTCCATTGTTCCAATTTCAAAACTGCTTTTATTTATTTATTTATCGTCAAAAACTCACATTTTGAAATACTATGAGTAGCAGAGCAATAATAGCACAATTTCTTGAGCCCCTTGTTGCAACTCATATAGCACACATTAAGTTTAATTATGAATTCCGGTAGCACGGAGCCGTTTCGGCAAGAATTGGTATGAAAATAATCACTGCAATGTAATAAAAACTATTTGCAAAAAAATTAGGTACAGATTTTTGTTATTATATTTAGTGTTCTATGTGACGGATTCAGCACCACCGAGAAAATAGATAAAGATAATTTGAATACCTACATTCCCTAAAGAGCTTACAAAAATTTGCACAGATGGTGTAGATACATTTACATCCAGAAGCATTCAATTCATCGAAATAAGGGCCATTCATCTGGACATTTCGCCTGCCATTCTGGACAATTCGCAAAATGCCAATAAAAAAATTCATCGAAATAAGGGCCATTGATCTGGAATATGAGGTAAATACTTTAATACATACTCAATATACAGTTCATACAATACAGTACTACTTCATACATGTTCTCGTGATCTCATTACCTTCCTATCACGCAGTGAGTGAGGTACGAGGCAAAAATCCTTTTCAGAAAAATCATATTGTGTTGTGGCTATTCTCATCGTACTCGGTTCAATTCTCAGCTATTCAGCGCCGCTGTTGCTGGACAGTGTCTTATGCCATCGGCGTGGCCAAAGAGAGCCAAGCACGCGGGCGTCTCCACCGCACCGGATAATTCCAGAACCGCAACTAGCGCCCTTGCTGCCCTTCCGGCGCGGCAGTAATTGGAAGTAAAAACTGCCGCCAGCGCCGTGCACGGCCGACCGTCGACGGACTTCATTTCCGCCTCTTTGTCCGGCGACAATACTCCATCACGGACGGCGGGGCCGCGGGTTCGGAAGAAATGTCAAACCCTGCCGGCGACCGACGACGTTGCTGGACTGACCATAGTCCGCGGTCTAATGGCTGCAAGGGAAGGGAGGGAGAATGAGTAGGGAAGGAGACACAGGCAGAGTGATGTCAGAAATAAAGGAATGAGAAATGGAGCCCTGGAATGGAAAAGCGGCGATCAAATTTGTTAAAACCATGTGGAAGGAATTCATTGGAAAAGTAAGGTTTCCAGAACTGATTTAATAAATGTAGGTCCATTGATATATTGGATATTTGAGACGAGAATTAATTTATATAAGAGAATCCTGTGTTCGGACATTTTTTTGTAATTCAATACGAATTTTCGTACTTGGAATAGCATACCTTGATAATATTTGTGACCATTTTTATTGATGAATTCTCTATCGGGAAAAGGAACTGTTCACTAAGCTTTCACATTAAAGTTAACCAATAAAATCACAATAAAAATGTGATTTTTGAAATTTCCTGAAATTGTATTTTTATTTAATATTTTTCCAAAAACTTAGTAGTTTTCTAAGCAAGGCTAGAGTATCGTAAAATGTGCCTAGGATCTGCAATGAAGGCAATGAGGCTGATTGCAATGAAGTTTATGTATGTATATATTCCTTGGCTTGTCTGACTCTCTCTCTACTGTTACTTTATGCATCGAAGGCATCTATCTGGATCTCCTCGGCATTCCACCGCTTCCTAGGTTTATCTACCGTGAGGAGAGAACTCTCCGACACCCACACAACGTAGCCCCTAAGCCTATTTCCAATATACGTGCATATGGAACGGCATTCTTCGATGCAGCTCTTGTGACAGAGCCTTAATTTATTTGGAGTATAATTTGTTTTCTTTATTTGAAAACCAAAATTGGGACCTTCTATGCTTATGTGAATAACGGGACTTTGAAATTGTTTACAGCGGTACATAGAAGAAATCGTTTTTTCGATCGCACCTCGAAACGTTGCATCGTAATGTTAAAGTTATAACTGCGATGTAAAATAACGTAAAAATTATTACTCTGACTACTCGTACATACAAACTAAAAGCTGACAAAATTATTCTATTTCTCAATTGACGTATTATCAATTGCATTTCAGTTATTTGCTAGAGAATATTCATTGTTGCATCACTTTTCGGACGTATTTTCCTTCTTAGCCACTCCAATCTTAGTTTTACAGCAACTAATGAATTCGTGCGTAATTGCATTTCCTGAGAGTTATTATTTATTCTTTCATCTTTAAATGATCAAACGTTATACAATTTTACGTTCTTGAATATTTTCGATCTCAGCATTTGCATACTCTGACCATAAAAACAAAGTTTCGGGAGCATGGCTGCACTACTGGCTTTATTTTACACGCAAACAGAACAATATCACTTATGAGCCAAAGTCAAAACCCCTGAAAACCAAGGTAATTGTCGATATTTGTCTCATCACTCTATAGAAATCTACAAAAGTTTTAATGCAGAGTTTCTGTTTGGAACCAGAATAAATTTAAATATGTAAAAATAAAATGCTACCAATCCCAGTATTTAATTAATTTTACATAATCTTTTCATTTCATTACTTTAATTTTCTTTTTTCTCTGATTTTCCGCGTCTCCATCTCCAAATTCAATTTCTTTGAATCTTTTAATAATAATTCCCGTGCCGAACAATTTAAATTGGGTAAAAAATACTAAAACCCCGATAGAATTGTATTGCGCGTTCCAAACGAATTGAAACTCTATTAATCCTAATACACACATTTCTATCAATCTGAATACATTATTGCATTTGTGAGTAAAAGTGCTTTTAATGAAATGTCTCCAAAATGCAAAATCTTTCTGTGAAAACGGAACTTTAAATTTCACATTTACAGTAAAGCTCAAACGACATTTTCTTGAAAAAGGCTCCCAATTTTTCAACGAACATTTTCTTATAAGACGATGCTTTATTCTTCACACATATTTAAGTAACATTTTGGTTCTACCATTAGGAAATCGAAAAATAGCGAATTTAAAACAAAAAAATGTGCTTTTGATGACGATAGATGGCAGCCGGTAAAAGGATGGCGAGCAAATCGAAACGCTAAGCCAGGCCAAAGAAATCAGGAAACTAGTACCTACGAGAAAGTCATTGTGTAGCACCACAAGTTTCCATCTCTCAACGTCACTTTCGCAAATACCACACCTCGCGTCTACTGCTTCACCGTCAGCTGTCGCACCGCGTCGCGTCGCACTTGTTCCCGCCTCTCGCGTTGATAGCAACCGTTAGGTCGTGAGCCGCCGCCCTTGATTGTCTTCTTCTGGCGAACGCTGTCCGCCTGTCACTGCGCGGTAGGAGCGCGAGCCATGGACTACACTGTGCAGGAGCACGGCGGGCGCCGCGTGTTGCCGGTGCCCGCGGGGCTGCGCGAGCTGGCCAGCGACCTCTCGCGGGAGGTGCTGCGCGCGCAGCCGGCCAACCTCTTCGGCTTCGCGGCCGACTACCTCGCGGCCATGCTCAGGGCGCGCTCCAGGTACTGCGCGCAGAGACTACCAACGTAGGCTTTGTTTGGGCCAGGACATGCCTTGTTTGTGCTGGATATAGACGGCGTAGTTGGCTCCGGGCGTCAACGGAAAGCACTGAATTCTCGGCTGTCCGGGAGACGCCGCGTCGTTGGCGGACAGCCGAGAATTCATGAATTCGAGCCGCGGAAGCTTACGTACAAAACGGAAAGCACTGCCATGCCTCTGTTCGTTGATGTCCTAGGGTTCAAACCTAGGTGTAGGAAACCTGTGGCAGGATGCGTGATCTTGGCTGTCCGGGTGACATCGCGTCGAAGGCTGTTTCCGACGTTTCGACCATCTTGTCGTGGTCTTCCTCAGGGCTGGTATGCGCCGTAATGGTCAGCGCTCGTGGCAGGATTTTCAACACTAGCTATATCTCTAGGTCTGGCGGAGAAATTAAGCGGACGGCTGCTCTGATCGGTAGTTTTCCGTGGTTTCTCTCATCAACACCAGGCGAATGTCGAAGCGAAGCCCTAGCGGGCTACGGACCACGCGCGATCTTACCTTCTTCTTTCTAGTCCTATTCTCATCATATCCAACCACTTTGATGCCCTACACTACCATAATGCTGCGGTGAATCTACGCTCGTTGGAGGTATTTGGATGAGCAAACATGGTAAGAGGCGTGTAGGTCGACGCCCGATCTCAAAATCCACTGGCGAAAAATCATCGCCACCTTCATTGATAAAAACAAGCACTCTACTTATGTGATTATTGATATATTATATTGATGCGTCCGGAAACGTGTAATAAGAAATACATTAAAAGATTCTTAAACGATCATCGACGAGTACCGCATCTCTTTGCTAAACGCATTCTTTCTCCAGACAGATGAATCAGCTGTGGATGTCTCAAAGTGTCAGTTCAATACGTTATACGTTATGTATTACGTTACGTGTAATACGTATACGTTATGTTATGCTGTTATACGTTAAAGATATTTTACACGAATTATTTATATTTGTTACGAAATCGTCCCAATAAAGAATATTGTAAAAATTTATACAAACCATATCGAAAACCAGATGAGAGTCTTTATACATATGAATTTCCTCATCAAACTGTTACATTTGCAAAGATTTCTCATTGTTTACTTTCCACACACTTTTATTTAGCTCGAAATAGACTAAATTGTAATTAAATAATTGTGCATTTAATTCATATTTCTTAAGTTAGCTTTAAAGTTTACTTAACTTTTCTTCTTTTCTAGCTAAACAATTACATTCATATCATTGAACTTTCTACAATCGGCGGAATGAAAAATATATTAGGGAGTTCAACCCCTAAGTACGAGTTAGTCAACGTTTGCGCTCGCATTTCTGCATATCACTCACCGACCACGCTCCGATTACGTTCAATTGGGGCCAAAGAATCCGGTTACATGACTGAACATTCATAGAGACATTCAAAGAGGAGCAGAGCATCTGCTGTAAAACGTTTTCAGTAACTAAACAGTTTCTTTCACCTATTCAGTGTGAGTACATTTAGTTTTAATTTAGAGTTATTTAACGAAATAATTACAAGTATTATTATAAGATTAATGGACTAGTAAATTTCGCAATACTGATGTTTCGATAACCTTTGAAAATATTTGAATTTAAGAAATCTTAGGATGCACTCTACCTTAAATTGCTTCTATTTGCTCAGTTGCCTAATTCTGTAATGTTCATCAAATGGCAATTTGACACGAAGGGTTGAGGTATTTGGGATGAAAGCATTTGTTGAGAACTATGGCTACATTTGAGCTAATGGGTTTGAAGATTGGATGGGATATACTTTCTGTTTCTTTGAACATGCTCAGAGCGAGATACAGGTAATTTGGCACACTTTCTTGAGTTTGTCACGTCCCAACTTCGTCGAGCACCCTACCGCCTTGAAGTAACAACTCGAAAAAAAATATCGGAGGAGACTTGTGGTCATTACTCAAAGCGCCTGATTCAGGATGTGCTCCACGTAACAGCCTCTGTCCTTGTTTCTTTCTTGACTCGCTATGGAAAAAAATGACCATTCGTGCCCAATTAAAATGTTTATGCTGACAAATATGGTTTTAAACAGTCTTCATTTCCAAGGTCAGATATTCATATGATATTCTTATGATAGTAATGTTCCAAGATACTTATATTACAATTGAAAAATATTGAAATAATCTGCATAAATTCCACTTAAAATAGTATGTACAAGTACAAACATACCGTAGGCGCCAGGGTTCATGAACAGATTTGTGTAAGTTCTTCTTATTACAGAAATATTTTATTACAAGAAAATGTTTTCATTCAAACAATTGATCACACAGATATTTTTCGTTATACATCCTATACCAATTCACTAACAGAAAAATTCAATTCCCTTGTTTATTAGTTCTCTTTTGGTGGGGGAAATGTTCCTTTCCGGTAGTCCATATCATCTGCCAGGGTTCTTTTGAAGGGTTCTTCTTTGTTTATGAAGAAATTGAATAGTTGTAATTTGTTCTTAAAATTTCCAGAATGTATTTTCTCAGGTTCTATCTGGTGCTGAGTTTGAGCGGACCTCCGCTAGTTTTCAGTAAGATGAAACGTTATTCTCACGCAGACGTGCATAATTCGCAATATTCCATAAATGCTTAATCATTGGTAAACGTTTGTGTGGTACTAGACTACAATGTGAATGTATTACTTGTTGATGCTTGATTCTTATTTATGTAAATTTATTTTGCGAAGGAAAAACAAAGAAAAGAATTTATTTAATCAAATGTTAAATGATATTGCTGAATTTTGTAATTCGTTGTCATCAAAGGAATAATTATTGAGTTTTTAAATGGATTTTTTAATTTAATATTTGTCATTAAAATTGTTTATTGAATACTTCAATGTCTTTGTTTACATCTCATGTTGAGAAAACCATTGCCATTTATTTTCCTAAACAATTGGTTTGAGTGAACCATTTGTAAGAATGAAGGAAAGAATTTACTTGTTACATATGTTCAAAGAATTGATTGTCCCGACAGGGATTCGAATAGGGGCCTTCTGATTTATGCTAATTACGCGAGCGTAATTACGTCCAACAAGGTGACGGAAAGGTGACAATTATAGAAATTATTTACGTAATTAAATATTAAATAATATTTCTTAATTTTAGCCAGGCTCCTTATCGAAGAAGTAATTAGTAAGTTATAAAATTATAACTATTAAAGAAGTAATATAAAAGTAGTCTTGTGGGCTAGCAGGAGTGTATGGAATAATTAAATTAGTAGTCTTATTACTGTTAAATTGAAGTAATAATATATGCGTTTTGTGTAAAAGGAATTTTTAAACGTACCGCGTAAATGGTGATTGACTTCTATCACACATTCATTTATTAACATTGTGGAAAACCGACTCCTTTCTGGTGAATTATTCTTGTCAAACGAACTTCGGCTAGTGAATTGATATACATATAACAAAGAGCAGATCATAATCAGATCATACTATTATAAGGATCAAACGAAGTCGATTTTGATGTGTTGTGAAAGCGACTGGTAGATGAATCAATTTTCGTATACTCTCTAATAAATATGATGGATTCAATAACGAATTCAAGAAGGCAAATACTTACAAAAGTTCAATGAATTTATAAATGCATACAAACAAGACTATGGACAAAGTTAGTCTTTATTTCTCATCATAGAAAAAGAAAGAAAGAAATAGAAAGAACGAAAAGGAAAGAAAAAGAAAGAAAAAGAAAGAGAAAGAAAGAGAAAGAAAGAGAAACAAAGAGAAAGAAAGAGAAACAAAGAGAAAGAAACAAATAAAGAGAAATAAATAAAGAGAAAGAAAGAAAGAAAGAGAAAGAAAGTGAAACAAGGTATCTCCCACCAGCGGGGCATCGCCCCATCCGATACAGTCCCTAAACCCCCGACCGATGTTAGTGTACGTGTGTGTAAGTGGTGAGGATAAGACTGAAAAGTGGTGTGAAAGATCGCGCTGTTTGTGGCCACTGCTCCGGCGTTCGCCGGGTGGTGACCGGAGAAACCACAGAAAAGTATCGATCACTGCAGCCGGCCGCTATATAATTGTCCTCCAGACAGTGATTGAATTCGACCTAGCCGACAAACTAGTGTCGAAACACCTGTCACCGTCGAAACACGAAGGGAGTGCAGTGGTATCAGTTGGTGCCCTCATCTCTCTCGGTAGGAATTTTTGAAAAATCAGGAATTTCATCTAACAATTTTTTCGCTATCAGAGAGAAAAGTTTAATAAAACAATTTGAAATATTTTTTTGAAAAAAGCTGTGAAATGTTTTTAAGGCTTTGTATAAAGTATCGTCAAATATCAAAATATCCGTGTGCAACTCCCAAAGCCTTGAGTTAGTTCAGATCAATAGAGGAATATTAGTTTTGGAGAAAATCTGCTGTTTAGACGGAAGGACGGACGAACTGGCGCTTCGCTGACACTCGATTTTTCTCTATCAAAGACACCAAAACAAGGTTTATATCACTTATCCACTTTTTCTTTACCAGGGCCCGACAGTAAAAGATTTTCAGTCAGAAATGCGCCTTTTTCTTTCGCATAATAACAATTTCCCTTCTTACATTCATAAGGGCAAGAAAGTAAATATATCACATTATGACTGCAATATTTACTACACCAAAAATATCTTCTTTAATTAGCATAGAGAAGAAAATGTGGTGTTTCCCCAAAGACTTTCATTAAACAGCAAAAATGTACCTCTTAAGTTTAGCGTTGAACGTCGTTCCCTGAGCGGATGGGCGCGGGCGTGGTCGTTGCAGCGCCGTGGCGGCGGCGGAGGCGGTGGGCTACATGCTGGAGAACGACGTGACTTTCGGCGCGCTGCTGGAGTCGCAGGGCGTGGACCTGGAGGAGGCCACGCGCGCCTGCGTCGTCATACAGGTGAACCTCTCCTTCCCCTACCCCCTCCCCACCCAGGCCGCAGAACACGCTCTGGTTCAGGGCCGCAGTTAGTAGCGTAAAATTGCTTCAAGTATATAGCAGTAACAATATTATTGGTCACACGTGGTGGCTAGAGGCAATAATGCTGTCTATTCGTTCTTAGGAGAAAGTTACGGATTCAATGAGGTAAGTATTATTCAATTCAAACCCGTTTATTTCACATCTTATTTTGCGTGGCGATACTCAGATCAACATCACTCTTCTGTATGACCACCAGCCTCTGTACCCATGACCTGTGCGACAATAGTTGTACTACCAGTGGCTCGGGAGTTACCAAATGCCTCACACCGAGAGAGATGGCTCAGGGCATCAACTGATGTCACTTCAGTCTCTCTGGCAGGGAGGTCCTACGTTCGAGTGCCGTCGGTGGCTGAATTTTCGACACTAGCTTGTCCGCTTGGTCGAAATCCGTCGCTGTCTGGAGGAGAATTGTAGCTGCCGGCTGCTCTGATCGGTAGTTTTCCATGGTTTCTCCGATCAATGCCAGGCGAATGCCGGAGCAGTACACTACCAATCGGGCCACGGACTGCGCGCGCGATCTTTCGCACCTCTTCCTTGTCTTAATCCTACTTACAAACACACATCCACTACTTTACTACATATCGAGTGACCAGTCGGAAGCGTAGAGCTTGTCCTGTCTGGGGTGGTGCACCGTTGGTTGCAGATACCTGGTTGGGGAAAACCTCGCTAGCGGACGGTATGTTGACACCGGATCACGTGACACAACGAGGGGAGGACCACCGCCACTACCCCAAGCAAAAACACGCATGAAACTTACGGATCTAATTACCCTGGTAGTTGACGTGCCCGGAATCACTAAAACAACGAATCAAAACCCAATGTCGCACGCGTGGCCGTCCGCAGGCGGCGTTCCGCGGCTTCTGCACGCGGCGCGACCTGCGCGAGAGCGGCGCGCTGGCCATGGTGGACCCGATCCGACGGCGCTTCGGCGTGGGGCGCGACGTGGCGGAGCGCGCCATCGGCCGCATCCAGGCCGCCTTCCGGGGCTACTTGGTGCGCAAGATCCTGCGCCAGCAGCAGACGGGCCCCAGCGCGTGGCTGGCCGACGACTTCCCGCGCTCCAAGATCATCCAGTACCTCATGCGCACCGTGCCGCCCGACGTGGCCAACAAGGCCGCCACCAAGATACAGGCCGTGTTCAGGGGGTGCGTCTCTTCCCCTTCCCCTTCTTCTTCTTCCCTCAATTTTCTTTCCCTTCATCTTCCCATCTTCTCTTTCTCTCTCTTCTTATTCTTATTTTCTTCCTTCTTTTGCTTTTTGTTCTTTGTTTCTAGTTCCCTCCTCCCCCCTATCGTATTTTCTTTTCTTACCTTGCCCTTTTCATTTACTTCTAATCTCCCTTTGTTTCTTTTTCTTCATTTTTGCCTCCATTTATTTTCTCTCCTTAGATCCTTACCTTTTCTCATTTCATCTTTCGTCCACTCCTTATTTTCGTCCTTAGTTCCCCCCTTATTGTTCCCTTCGTTCTTCTTACGTCCTATTTCTCTTCTTTTTATCTCATTTACTTCTTACTACTTTGAGTCACCTTCTTTCTTCTTCTTCTTCTTCTACTACTACTACTACTACTACTCATTTCCATCGCTTCGCTTCTTTTATATTGAATATCGTCCCTCAACTTTCACCTTTTCTTACTATGTACTTACATAGTATAAAGAAAACTGGCGAAAGAACAGCGACAGAAAATCTTGTATTGTGAAGCTCTGATATCGAATCAGGTGATAGTTATTGTTATAATATGTGTAAATCACTTCTGCTAATACGTTTTGGAGTTCCGATATACTGAAACATTTGATTACCGCAAAAATTCTCTACCCATTTGTCCGTTGATGGTCAACGATATCGTCTTGATCGTTCAGACAATTTTCTCCGAAATTGATATTTCCTCAAGGGGTTGACCAAACTAAAGACCCAGCAAATTTGAAATGGTTATTTTAATTTTGTAGGTTTTTTGTGGATTACATGAAGCCTAACAACATTTTCATTTTTTTTTCAATAAAGGCTACAGATTATTCGATTAAATTTATTCCTTGGATGAACCAAAGAACTTAAATTCAAGAAGTCTCATTTTCGTTGAAACCTCTGTTTTTCAGAAATGCAAAAGTATAATTTTTTCGGGTTTTCTATGTCTACAATATTGAAGATAGCTTGTTGTCCTTATTAAAGTCTGTTGAGAAACAAATTTTTTTATAAGGTACAATTATTCAAAAATGAGTACTTTCTGTGTAATTTTGCGGAAAAGATGTGCAATTTTTTAACAGTTATATTCTCAAACACGGTTTCTAATTTTTTATTTAAATTTCACTTGAATTGCCAGTATTTTCGAAAACACTCTATATTTTCGAAAATTGCAAAGAAACTATTATCTTCGCACAGATACAACATTTTTATACAGACACAACGCAGCTAGTGTTTTTTTCTAAAAAAACCAAATCATTTCTAAGTAAGCATATTTTTAAAGAAGGTCATGTTTATTACAAAACAAGAAGTTTCCGTATAATTTTTGCTTGCAGAAAAGATAATTGATTTAAAAAATCTCAAAAATATCAACAATTTTTCTTAATTTTTTCTCCGTTGTAGCGAAGAACACATCAAAATTGCACAGACCCTATTTTAATAAAGACTCCCAATTTTCAAAAATTACGAAAGTCAGAAATAATATGAGAAAATGTGTGCTGTTGTACCTCCATCGGCAAGGAAGGCTCAGGGCATGAACTAATGTCACTGTAGTGTCTCTAACCGAGGAGAGGTCCTAAATTCGATCCCCGGCGGTGGCAGGACTCTCGACACAAGCTGCGTACCTGGGTTGCTCTGATCGGTAGATTTCCACGATTCCTTCGATCAACACCAGGGGAATGCCGGAGCAGTACTCTTAAGAAACGGGCAAAGTACCGCGCGCGATCTTTCCTTCCTCTTTCTTTCCATCACGCTTTACTTACAGACATTTATACTCACAAGCACTATATTACCACATATGCCCGGAGACCGACCTGGAGCTCAGAGCTTGTCCCGAAAGGGGCTGGGCCACTGGTGGATGATACCTGGTTGGAAAATATCCCCGCGAGGTGACATACGTCGGCGCCGGATCGCCATCGAGTTGGAGATTACCGCCATCCTCCGCGACAAAAAACACACACTTCGCTTACGGGACAAATGACCTTAGTGGTTGACGCACCCGGAATCATGTATGAACACCCAATCGTATTATACGTTGTGTGTGGCCCGCAGGTACAGCGTGCGTCAGGCGCTGCAGCAGAGCATCTACGAGGAGGTGCGCAAGGAGATCTGGTCGCGACGGCCGGGCTCGCTCGCGCCCGACGACGCCGCCAAGGACTACAGCATCGTGGCGGCCGAGGAGATCCTGGAGATGTCTGCCGACGAGACGGCCGCCGGCGCGGGCAAGAAGCCCGAAGCGGAGCTGCTGCGCGAGAAGGTGCCCGGCTTCGAGGGGGAGGAGGAAGAGGAGGAGGAAGAGGAGGAAGAGGAAGACGAAGAGGAGGAGGAAGGCGAGGAGCGCGATATCGGCGACACCGGCGTCAAGGGCCGGCCGTCCACCTACGAAGTGGAGGAGGCGGAAGGGGAAGGAGAGGAGGCGGAGGATCGCGGCGAGGAGGACGACAAGATGGAGGAAGACAAACCGGCGGGCTTGGAGGCGGACAAAGCGGCGGAGCGGGGCGGGGAGACGTCGGATGCCAGAGGCGAGGAGAAGGCAGGGGAGAAACCGGAAGAGGAGGGAGAAGTATAAAACGAGAGTAATAACACCTTGCTTTTCCTCATGGGTTTTGATATTTTATGGTGCTTTAACGACGTTTTTGACCTACAATTAATCTACATGAAAAGTATAAATACATTCTTATTTATTTGCATGACATGTTTCGAAATTTCATTAATGTTCTGTGTACACTTGCAAACTAACTTATCAGAATGTATGCATTACAAATAAAGCTTATAAACGCTTAATAAATATATAAGATATCTTGATGTACTGAAATATGCGCATAACCTCTAAACGTAATTAGCAAGTCCTATCTGAAAGTAGCATTGTTCATTTACATGAAAACTCCTTGACATCTTGAGTGCCGAACATGAAGGAAGCCTATGGCCCAATAACGATGCTTTTGTTCGTTACTCTCCCGATCATTTGCTTGAAATGCACATCACTCAACATACAACGTATTAGGAGGCATCTGAAAATATATTTCTTTTAAGTAATTAAAATCCCTGTCTATTCAGGTTTTCTTTATATTGGAGATTTGAATGCAATAAAGTCACTTTCAAATGTCGGATCATGGTGAAGTCTAAAGCATCAAGAGTTTTCACTTGAAATGAAGTCAACTCGAGTGGCTGCATCTGCCTTCAACGAATCTTTGCAATCGGCTTGCGCTGTCCTTCTATCTGAACTGAAATCTCTACTTCAATCTTAATTTTCCACTTCATAAAATCCAATTTCAAGAAGGCCATTGTTCTCTCTGTTTCTAAGGTTCCGTTACATCTCATCTCTTTCGAGAGCTCTCGGCATCACCTGTTGGTAGAATTGGAAAGATATCATCTCTGTGAAATGACCGAATAATGAAGGCAAAACGTCGGGTTTGTCGTCAGTTCTGACAATTACACTCTAAAAAAGATAGAAAAATTAGATATGCCCGTGTATCATACACATTGGATATTCTGGATTGCACACTCGCTCACTCTACACATTAAAGTTGCGTCCAGTTAATTAGAATAACAATAGTAATATTAACACTAGTAATGAATAATAATAATAATAATAATAATAATAATAATAATAATAATAATAACAACAAAAATTATAATAATAATAAATCTCAAAAGATTTAGTAATGCCGACTTGTGATTGGAGGGACTTTTGCTGGGCCCTGGGGGAGGGTGTCCTGAGGTCATTGTGAATCGCAGTAATGAATAATATGAATCCCGTTGATTATATATGATATGTGAACTCAAACATCCTTCCTGTGAAGCTTCACTTCAACCCAATGGGCAAAATGGATAGAACAAGAAATTTAACGTGCATTGGTCTTCAAATGTCTGGCCATCACACGTATGTTCCTCTCAGGGGTGAACTGAAGAAGGTGATGTGGTACTTTTATTATGCAAAATTGAAAAAATGGGGAATCAGAAATAGATGTTTTGAACATATAGAGAGAGTGGATTAATGATTTCAACATATGGAGAGAGCTACATTAAATTCAAAGAAGCTTGACAATGTAATAAGAGTTTGGAAGACCGAGATTAATTAATAAAAATTTCGCAATGGAATGCCTGGAGGCTGAGCTAACAATATTCGAAGTACTATATGAGCTCTCATATTCAGGATGGATAATTATTTGGAGACAAGTATGGTTAAAAAGTCCTGACACCTTAGCATCATAAGACGCTAATAGAATATCCCGCCTTCTTAAGGATGCCATTCGAATCTTGAAGGCACTCGATTTGGCTGCTGCGATACGCACCTGTTCAGAGGTGGATTGGTATCGTATGTTGCTGGTGAGTCGAAGAGTGGAGGACGCTGCAGAGCTATACACTTCTCTACCGTAATCGAAAACTGAGCGTATGAGTTGCTCTATATAACCGCAATAAGGTACATCGGTCGGCTTCCCACGACGTACCACTCAATATGCGAAGAAGATAAAGGGGGTAGGGGAGACATATTGTTTTTTAATCTGCGGATATGAGCACACCACGTGAGTGATTGGTCAAACGCGAGCTCACGAACCTGACTGATTCAGCGAATGGAAACTGACTTCCTCCCATGTAAAAGACTGTATTGTTATGCAAGTGGTATATCCAGCAAACACGCACGACACTATATTTAGTGGACGATAAGTTTAAATTTGTTGACATGCTTGTTGAGTACCAGTTTAAGATGCCTTTGAATCACAATAATGCTGCCGGATGAACAAAACATGGCGAAATCATCCACAAACAGTGATACCTTCACAGATTCTCGAATGACTGACTATACCGTTTATGCTAAATGAAAACAATATCACGTAGCACAGACTCTTGGGGGATGCCGTTTTCCAGATAGGAACTGTTAGACAGATTGTTACCAACGCGAACTCGGAAAGATCTTTTCGCTAGAAAATTTTGGAGGAAAGGGGAAGTTTGACCCAAAATTCCTACGAGTGCAAGGTTTGCAGAATGTCGTACCTCTAAGTGCTGTCTTTGGCCTATTCTGTATCAAATATAACACCCACACGGTGTTGTCTCAGGACGATGTTGAAATTTCTGTTACTGAGGTGACGAGTGGGTCCAAGTTTTGATCGATGTTTGTGAATCCGCACTCGTTTGATGTGAGAAAATATCTGCACCCCGAAGTCCAGACCAAACGCTGATTTACAATTCGTTCCAGCATTTTGCAAACGCACCTGGGAAGAGAGAACAGTACCTCGATGGCAACGACCGATACTTTCCTTTCTCTATAGCTCGGAAAATATGTCTTCTCGCCTTAGAGCAGTGTGGTGAGCAAATAAAAAATGTTTTTATGTTTTTTAAAAAGTCCGACCCTCCGTCCCTCCGCCTGTCGTCTGCAAACAACACTAGCGCCTGAAATATACGTAGATTTTTTTTCTAAACTGAGTAAACCCCGGTCAATCTGGCTTTTCACGAATATCTGCTACTTTGGAAAACATTTATTAATCTTTGGGGTACCTACTTTTCATGAAGATCCTGGGATATTTCCTAAATTTTCTCAAAAATGATTCCATTTTTTTTCTTGCAATTTCTTGTAAGAACAGAGTGAAATACACTTTTAAATGTGTCATGGGTCCGATTTTGAATGTTCATTATGAATTTTTTGGAAATTTGCAAGATATTAATATTTTTCGGCGTCATCCTACAATTACAACCATTGGTGCTACAGAATGACACACACTTACTAGTTATCTCATTTATTTGGTCTAAGCTATCTTTTCGGACATCTCACATACTCTTTGTAGCTGCCATCTATTGTATTGCGAAGCACTTTATTCTTCATCTTCTCCTTGTTCTTCGATTTTTCGTTCTCATAACGGTAGAACCGAAATATTATTTTAAGAATAATATAGATGAGTAAAAGATCTTTTTCGTTAAAAGTATGGCAAGAAAATGTTGATTAAGCGTACCTGTAAATGAGAAATTGGAATCGCTTCTTCACAGCAATGTTTTGAGTTTTCGAAAACTTGAAAGTCATTGCAAGTCATTAAACTCACAAATGCAATAATGTATGCAAATCATTGGCAATCTGCATATTAATGGCGTGGGAGACATTTCAAAAATTACCATTTGTGTATTTTGTTTAAAGCAAAAGCTTACAGTAAAAGTATATTTATCATCTTAAACAATGCAATTATCACTATTCGTACAAAAAGTTTCAAGAAATCATTTAGAGCAGTTCTTGGGCAACATCATTTTTTGTGCGTGTTTTGACAGTGTTCGTACAAAACATATAAAGCAAAAATTGGAGCTGTTTTTGAGAAAACGGCCTTTCAGCGTATTTTAAAATACAGAAATTTGAGCTCATTTTCACAGAAAACTTTTGAGTTTTCGAGATAGTTTATTAGACATCGTTTAAAGCACATGTAGTACTCATGAGTGCAATAATATGAACAATTTGCCGCAAATGTAAATACGAACAAGGTGAGAGACAAGTCAAAAAAATTACATTTGCGAGATTTTTGAAAGAAGAAAAGAATAGAGCAATACAACGATTATGACATCTTATATAGTACATTTAGCACTATCACTATCAAATGTTAAAAGGAAAAAAATAAAGCCATTTTTGATTTTGAAGTTTTTTCTTTTGTTATTTTTGTAATATTGTGTGAAATCACTAAAATGTGAAAAAAATTAAATGACCTTAATGAAAGAGCTGGCTAAGAAGAAAAATAGTTTAAGGGAAAAATCTCTATCTTCAATTTTAGAACTGTAAGAATAAGTCGAAAAAATTTTAATTTTTTAAAAAATTTCGAAAAATTCGGTATTCTATCATTATAAGAGTATTTTACTGTATTTTTAAAACAGGTTATGTAGCAGTTCTGCAATTAAGGACCGAAAAAATGCGAAAAAGAGAGAAAAAGGTTAAAAAATGTGCATGGCGATAGATGGTTGCTGTAATGAGAGTGAGGCAAAAACGAAAAGCTAGCGCAGACAAGAGAAATTAGAAAATTGACTAGTTGGAGAACGTCTATGCCATTCTGTTGTACTACTAGTTTAAGTTTACGAGTGGAAATAGAAAACGAGGCAACACAATCATTACCACAAAAAAATCCTTTTCTGAACATAATAGTTGGAAACTCTCGCCGTAGCACTGTTATAATTATTATTATTATTATTATTATTATTATTGGCCCATTGCTATCCCAAATTAGGCAAAGGGTTTCCTGGCTCACCAGGGAGTGGCTGCATGTGCAGCTTGGTTGGTTAATATTACTATAATGTTATGTAAATTGTTCCATACTTAAGTTAACTAAATGACTACTTAAATAATAATTAACCGTAAAATGTACAAACATTTTTTAAAAAATATTACTGACTTTGCTGATTACTAGATTGCTGAAATAAGGAATTTTTGAAATACTTAAATTACTAAAATTACAAAATCATTGGTCGAATTACAATTAGAAATAGAATTTTTAAAAGATATTGTAGTACTATACTGAATTGTAATTGAAAGAAAAATTTTCACTGTTAAAAATGTCCAAATGCCAGTGTTGAAAACTTTTAATGTATCACAGAACTAGCGATTGATGATTGAATAATTATCACTATTCATTTTTGAGCTTTCGTTACAGATGTATCTGGTACATTCCCACACAGCATTGAAAACTACTTCACATTAAAAACTTCACCATATCCTGAGATATCTCTTTATTTCCTCAGCTTTCCACCGTTTCTACAATTCAATGTTAATTTCCGAACTCTTATTCACCATTAAATTTATTACACTGTCTTCCCAAACGTCGTCTTTTCCTACTTGCTTCCTCTTTCAGTTTCTCTACCCTCATCATTATCCTCTCTCCAAACTTCTCGATCACATGTTCTCCCTAGCCCACATCAGTCACATACCCTACATCTCTTATTGTCCTATTTCTCGCAGTAGAACCAACATCTCATCTCGTTCCCGACCGTAAACATAGCCATCGTGTCTCTACTCTTACTCCTTTAAAGCCCTCCTTTAAGGTCTGGCCGTGCTCTGCTTGTTATTGTCGAGCTGAAGCGCACGTCCTGCCCCGCGAGCGCTCGGCGAGCGCCTGCGCGTGCCGGCACGGCGGAAGCGTCGATACCCCGCGCAGCAGCCCATATTAGCGTCAGCATGCGCGCGTAGACTCCAGCATTACGCCGGTAAATAATACAGCAGACGGAGACGCCCGCACGCCCTTTCGCCCTCCCGCCCGTTCGCTTGCGTCACCCGCCCACACGACCGATCGCCCACCCGTTCCCGCCCCATTCCCCCCTGCCCCTGCCCCCTGCCCCACGCCCGCCTCCTAGCTAGCGAGAGCCGTCCGCCCGTCCGCTCACCCACAACCAGCTCACCGCCCACGTCCGCCCACGTCAGCCCACGTCCCCCCACGTCCCCCACTCACATCCCGCCATACCCCAAACATCGCCGCTCACACCCGCTGGCTCACCCGCTTCCCAATTCCTTCCGGTCCGATCTACGCCTGCCCACACCATCCGCTGCGCCTACCTGATTACCCGCCGCTTAGTTGACTCCCGCCCATTCGCCCGCTTGCCGCCCGACCCACGTTAACACTAGCCGGCTGCCCCATCGATCGCGCGATGTCTCGCCACTTAGTGCGCTACCCCCTCCCCACTCGCCCACACCGGTGGCGCTCATACGCCCGTCCACCCGTCACCGCAGTTTGCTACCGACCTGAGCTCCTACTTCTCACCCAGACCCGCACCTTCTGCCCATTCCCACTCCAGTCTCGCTGTCTAGTGCTTGCCATTTCCCCGCCCCCCGCCTCACCTCCTCGTCGCAGAATCACTTCCGTGTCGCCCGCCCCGTCGTCGCCAGCCCGCCCTGCCCCCCTGCCGCCTGCATTCGCCGCGCACCGCTCTGAATAATGACATGACGGCTGCGCGATGCCGCGAACCCCCCCGCCGCCGCCGCCGCCGCACGCCGCCGCTGCCGTCCCCTACGAGAATCCGCGGAGCCGCACAACGGGTTAGAGTCGAGCCAAAGCTCTCCCGCCGCCATCACAGACCTAACGCTCCTAGAGAGGTTTCCTACTTTTCTAGCATTTCTTTGCTTCGAGCTACGTAGGGAAATCCGCTATTTTGTAAAGGATTTTGGGTTGGAATTCAGCTTCATTTTATTATGCCAATTATATTCTCATCAACTCTGACTCATACTAGTCGTTCAGTATTAGTGTTTGATTAAATTTCCGGGCACGTCGACTACTAAGGTCATTAGTCCCGTAAGAGCAGTGCATGTTTTTGCTCGGGAGATGGCGGTGGTCTTTCCCTCACTGAATAGCCCCAACCTATCGGAGGTTTTCCCTAACCAGGTATCTTGGGGCACTGCACCAGCGGGGACAATCTCTAAGCTCCCGAAAGGTCTCCCGGCATGTGTCGTAACGTAGTCCATGTTCGTATAAGTATATATAAGGGGTGAGGGTGGGACAAGGAAGAGGAAGGTTACATCGCGCACGGTTTGTGGCCTCTTTGTTAAAGTACTGATCCGGCATTCTCCTGGTATTGATCGAAGAAACCTCAGAAAATTACCGATCAGAGCAGCTGACGGCGAGAATTCTTCTCCAGGCAGTGACTTGGATACCGAAAATTCTGCCACCGACGGGACTCGAACCTAGGACCTCCTGGTCAGAGGCGGTGCAATGACATCAGGTGATGCCCTGAGACATCTCTTCCGGTTTCAGTATGATTCTTCTTCATATATGTTTAACTTGAGTTCAATTCTCTCCCCTCATACTTCTATTTTCCATTACTTATTTCACCTCTCATTTTGTCTAGCCTGGTCTTTCTCTTAATCAGATTATCTCAGCACTGTTTAACTTCTCTTTGTTTATTGATATATCCTCAAGCGTTTGCTGAGAGTTTGATGAATGTCACAGGATACTTCCATAATTTTTAACTTCGCTCTTAGATTTTTTCAAATGCTGCAATCTAGGACACATCTTGACTTTATCGTGACAAAAGAACCTGGAAAACCGTGATGTCATGTAGAGTAGCAAATAAACATCTTGGGCTTTGTATCGAGAAACAGCAAAACATTTAAGTCCATTAAGGGGCTGAGATGGATAAGGACAATAGTTGTTTTCACTGTAGTTTTGAGTAGGGTTCGAAGGTTCTAAACCAGAGGATGTCGGATGTTACACACTAGCTAAATAGATTGATCAAATGCAGACCTTGGGTGAATAAAACTACTAATGGTCAGCTGCTTCTATCATTAGTTTCTCCGATCATCTCCAGGTCCATGCGAATTCTTAGAAACGAGCCGCAGACCGGGCGCGTTTTTCTTTCATTATCCTTGTGCTTTCTTTTCCTACTACACACACATTGACATGACCTGAATTACCACACATTTCAAAAGATCTGACGGAAGATTAAAGTTTATGCCGGATGGAGCGGTTTTCTCGCTAGCGTAGATACCTAAAAGGTGTAACTCTGCAAGTAGGTGTGCGCCGTATCTTACATTGCAGTGGGGAAATAAAACTGCCTCCTCCCAGCATGTAACTTACGAGACTAATAAACACCGCAGATAACGTATCCAGAAACACAAAATTACCGAGAGTATCTAGAAAACTATTTCAGAATCACTTGCATTCCAACTTTTTCGTTTAAATAAAGTACTTCAAATGCATATTTCATGTAATTTCGAATTTAAAACCATATTAAGCGATATCCGTTCAATTGTTAACAGACTTCCGAATTTAACATATTTATTGTTTGATTTGTTCATTTCATTTTCAAACTGTGTATGGAAATATGAATTCGTCAAAACTATTGTGTAGTGGTTAAGAAAGTATAGTTCGATGATATCATCTTATTGTCACTGATCTAAACATTATAATTTTGAGATCGTAGTATTCTATCATCTCCAACAGTGCATTTTTGCAAATTTTCTCAGCAGTTTCCTGGGCAAAACACGAGATGGTTACCTGTTGGTCTTCTGGCAAAGGTCATAGTCCTTCTCAAATGCCATTTACAGAAATTACTTATTTGGGTCAATAAATAAAGACAAAAACAGACACCGTTCTCCTGCCAGGCAAATCGTACTAGCTCCCGCTTGTCCAATTTTTCCACCGTGCGTCTTTAATAAGTCCCCACGAGAGACCCGGGGGGTATGGGGGCGGAATAAGCGTGAGATTGTGTGCCAGGGAGCGGTCCCAGCGATTACCATGCTAATTGTTGGGATTAGAATAGAAATGAGTGAAGAACAAGAAGATCCCCTGGAGGGGGCGAGGGCAGGTGAAGTGGGGCCGTGTGCAGATCCCTGGAGAAGTCGCGGTGCAGATGAGGTCGGGAATGGGTTTTCGCTGTTTGGGCCGGGCCTGGGCTGTGGCGGGGCGGGGCGGAGCAGCGGAGTCTGGGAGCGTCTACGGCCGTCATTGGGGACATGCATCTGCGCCTGGGCGAAGTGCACGCGGTCACCGTAATTTCTCATGGAGGATTTGGAATCCGAGATCAAGAGCAGGGAAATTAAATGGAACCATTGAACGTGTTCCTGAGAACCTGATTTCAATAATAATTATTGTCTTACTATTACTTGACAAAACGTTACTGAATAAGTAACTTAGTTATAGAAACGAATGGATCAGGCCTTCTTAAAAACTTCAAGTCAGAAAAAGTATGTATGGTCGTTGAAAAATGGGATGGAAAGTTGGGACATACAGAAAACGGCAACGATGCACGTCGCAATTTGTATACATGTGGGATGAGGCTGCAGAAACGTTGTACTTGTTCACTATAGAAAAATACAAAAACGCCAAACACCAATGTTTCATGTCGTTCAATATTACGTCGTGAAGACTAATAAAATGAGGGGAAGGGGGAATATTAGAAATTCTGGAACAATACAATCACTTTTCACGTTTCACAAGAGGAAAACGTATTTCTAAAAATGAAATGGATCTTTTAGATTTACGACCATCCGTACATATAAGTTGTAGGGAACTTTGGCAAAGAAATGTTGCTGTTCACATTCATTTAAAAATATAATTCATCACCTATAATTATAGTAAATGATTTTTTTGTGAAAGGACAGACATGTCACACAATTGCTGGACATTGCTTTACTCACTTACAAATGTTTGTATTTAAAAAAAATCTTCGAAAACTATTCATTTCATTATCAATAAACCAATAGTTTTCTTAAAAAGTAGTTTTTGTACTATAAAAGCGGTTAACAATAGCAAGCGATAAAACACATGAACGTCCACTATCTAACACGTACAACAAAAATCACGAAATTTGGTAGACTAGAAAGCTCAAACTTATTTCTAAACAAAAATCTTTAGTGCTTTAAATATAAAGATTTTCCAACGTAAAGGACTTTTAATGAAAATTGGAACTATACGATACTTACAAATGCAATTTATTGACTTCGAGGAAAATATTTCAAGACAAAGGTTTTGGCCATTTCTTAGAAAATTTTAAAAATGTCATAAGGACTTAAGTATAATTTCCCAAATTAAAATATTTTAACTATATACATGACGGTACAATTCGATATTACTTCTGACATATTTACAAAGTTTGTGCCTAGCTTCCAGTTTGTGAGATTTATTCGTGACACATCAATACATCCATCCAGTCATCCATTCTTATAGCCTTTCCGATATTGGGGCACAAAGTTGTATTTACTTTCCATCTGTATCAAGATAACTACCTTTGGAACTATGCTTTAATCCTGATGTGTGTGCCGAGCTACTCCTCGAAAGAATCTTAAATACGAATTCTATGTTGAAAAAAATGGGTTTGTATTATTGAGATGATTTCAAAACTATTTCTCCCTATACTATCATATTACACAAGAATTATAAAATTAGAAAAAGGTCAAATCATGACGTATGGTCTATCTCTGAATTCCAAATTATCATTTTCACTTTGGACATATTTTTAACGCATTTAATAATATTTTCCCGAAATGTGTTTAAGCTTTCCAAATATTTTCTTCAAATCTAACTTCCTCAAAACATATTAAAAACAAAACTGTCACCAACTAGCATCAATGAGTAAAAACAACAGGATACAAAACATATTCTTCGCCGGTTGTTCACATCAGTAATTCCAGAATCTTCAGAGACTACACATGTATTTTCTTCCTCAATATAGTAATTCCAAAATAAAATACACTTAATAACTTCATAAAATGACAATAAATCGTGTCATGGTAAATAAGTATTCGTTTAAAATCATTGTAATTGAGTCTATTAAAGCAGCTAATACTTCCTTTTTTCTATAGACAAATTGTGCCGTTCAGATTACCACAATACTGCCAACGATAGAACTGTTGGCTCTTAATGCCAATGACTTAAAAGACAACTTAATGTAAGTTACATTATGTAGACTGTATCGATTAGTATTTTGGAGAATTATTAGTTGGAGAACTTTTCATCATTACCAGGGATCAATTGTTCGAAAATGGTAATTTATGTGGAAACCTAAAATAATTTTGTTTACTGAATTATATTTTATTTGAAACTTATTTAAATCTACTGAGTATGAATATTACAAGCGATTACACATAGGCCAATTTGCCTTAGATATTGTCTGCGAATAAGAAAAACCTAAGTGCATTTTAACTCTTTTGGTATATTTTTCTACTCTTTTGGGATGTGAAATCGTTGAATTTTTGGAGTTTCGGTGTATTAAATAATTGATTATTTCACTTTTTAACTATTTCACAAAACAGTGAAAACGTACGATACAATTAATCGTAATAACTTTTTTACAAAATGAATATTAAAAAAATTTTTGACTTTCTATACAGCATAAGATATTGAGTAGACACATTTACTAAAAATCGTTTAAATATGATTAGTATCAAATAACCGTTTCGGAACTAAGCGAATTTCATTTATAGAGCGACAACAATTTATTCCGTTGAATCTGATCACAGGAATCTGAGGATTGCTTCATTTTGATATGTTTATTTAATAATAATCATCTATCATCTGAGTAGTTTGATATTTTTAGACATTTCTACCTTATAAATATGTGTTTCAATAACAAAAAATAATTTAACTCAATATTATTATAACAAATTAAAAGAATTCTAGTGGTGTGCCATTTCATATCCTCGTATACAAACTCCCCTCAATTATTTGTTATAGAATAGTACTAAACTTCATAATGGTGCGACGCTATGGCAATGTATTATGTGGTCTACATTTATGATGACTGAAGGATAATAGATATGGGTAAAGAAAAGTTCAAAATTTTCTTCAAATTTTATTACAAAGCACAACATGAAAAATATAAAAAACAAAAACAAACAACGAGAACAGATGAGCACGCGATGCGACTGTACAAGAGGTGAGGAGATGAGAATCGTGGGCGCAATGAAGGTGAAAGTGTGGGTGTGCGGGCGGGTACGGTGGGCGAGGAGGCAGCCGAAGCCGGCACTCCGCCCCCGATGAGCGACTGTGTTGGGGAGGGCAGGCAAGGGGCGGGCGGCGGCGCGCGCGGCTAGGTGGCCAAAAGCGACCACTCACGCGACCCGGCCGCGGCCCCCACGCCCCTGCGGGCCGCGCGCCCCCAACGTCGCGCTCGAGGACGGCTAGGGCGCGCCCGCGCCGCCGGCCCCGCGCCCGGACTTCGAACCCTGCGGCACACCGGCCTGGGTTCCACGCTGCGCCCGCCGCGCCGCCGCTGCAGCGTCAAGGCAAGCGCTCCGCCGGGCCAGCTCTACCACTTGCCGTGGCCGCCGCCGCCGCTGGTCTTGGTGTAGTGGTGGATGTACTTGACGACCGGGACCTTGACGGGGTAGGGCTTGCTCACGGGGACGGGCACGGGCTTCTCCACCGGGATGGGCACGTGCTTCTCCACCGGGTACGGCACCAGCTTCTCCACGTGGATGGGCACGTGCTTCTCGACGGGCACGTGCACCGTCTTGACGACGGGCACCTCGATCTTCTCGGCGATCTTGATGTTGAGCGGCACGGCGTGCGGGACCGGGATGGGGTGCGGCACGGGCACCTGCACGAACACCGGGTGCGGGACCTTGATGTAGACGGTCTTGGTGTGGCCGCCGTCGTCGTCGCCGTGGTCGTCGTCGCCGCCGCCGTAGTCGCCGCCGTAGTCGCCGCCACCGTGGCCGCCGTAGTCCACCCCGCGCTTCACCAGGCGGTGATCCGGTTCAGGCACCAGCAGGAGCAGCTCCTGCTGCGGCGCCTCGGCTGCCGCCCAGGTCACCATCGCCAGCGCGGCCACGGACAGGATCTGCGCATGCCACGCCGTCACCCCAGTGCCTCACTCACACCCAACACCCGCAACAATTACTCTAAAATATGCTTAGAATGTAAGCTCTTTGTGAACGCGTCGACATACCAAGGCTGTGCTTCTCGACGACTACCCGCGTCCCACCTATCCAAGCCTATACGCATACCATTTCAGCTGCCTATTTCTTTATTTTAAAACCGACTCTCTCTGTTATGATAACGGAAGACTTTTTACTTGTTTCAAAATTTTAGATAAAGAAATCAGAGATTAACTCGAGTAGTCTAAATATTTGATCGTTCTTTGCACGCTTTCTCCTTTGACATTTATCGCGACAGTGAATAATGATGCTGTGCCTCTTTTTCCTCTCTTTTATATGTTTTATGGTTTTATACAGAAGGAACTTAACGGTCATCTCACATGACATAAGTTCCCATTGAAATCACTGTAATGATTGAAATGTAACAAAACTGCAGCTAACATCAGTCACATGTTAAAGACTTGTTACAGTCCCGTGACTTACTCTACTAACTCATGTGGGTTAGTAGAATAAAGTAAGAATCTATAACTGCTTCTTTAGTAAAGAATACATGACATCAATTTAACGTCAGAATAATACGAATACAGAATACCCTCGCAATTTTACCCTAAATATTGAAGTTCATTATCTGCGGTTGATTTGATGAATACTTGTTTAAATATTTGAAAAAGTATGAAAAAAACATACAGCAAAGCATTCACATGAACATACCTTTTACTAAAGCTAACATCAAATTATGCTCTCGTATTTAACATTTTTCATTCAGTAATAACCAAAATTACAAAAATACTTCTTTCATCACATTCCTGTGAAATAATGTTTAAAATATACCGAATAATTAAAATATAAAATGCAAAATGTAAAGCATATATCGCTTACAATTATATTCACGTAAAATACTAGTTTTAGTTATCCCTAAAAGCAAACTGACGTATTTTTCCGAGCACGAGCAAGCAACTAAAAAGTTTTCTCTGCGGTTTAGCATCAGTTCTCTACAGGGCACACAGTAATGCCTGTATCTGGTATCGTGGAATGGTCGTAAAATGAGCTTGTCGGGCAACCTTTCCATTGCACTGTACAACGTTTCACATTGATACTCGCAAAACTTTTCTCTTTCCTATGAGAGTTAAAATGTCTTGCGAGTCCTGTTGTATACATACGATTAAAATGTAACTAACAATTAAATAAAAATAATTTGGTTTCCACTTTTGCACTATTATTTTTCAGATATCAGATTAAAATTCAAATAGATTTCTCAAAATAATCTAGAAATATCTGTCGCGTGTTTATAATCAGAAACAACTCACAACAGTGTCAACAAAAACACAATTTGCTAGAATTTTCAACTAAACAATTCACGTACATTGAAACTCACAAAACGAATAGGTAAATCGCACAATAAACAGCAAATAACATGAGTTCCTGAACAAGGTTGCTTCAAGTTGATCAGGTTGTTTCAACGGCTCGTTAATAATGGCGAAACGTTCCAAACACGGTGAGCAATAACAAATGCACACCAGTAAGCCAAAGTGATTGTAAATAGTTAATCATTTAATTTTAAATATACGATTGAAGCAATTCGAATACTTTTATTTTGATACAATGGATTACTGAGTTTTTAATAATCTCTTGAATTTTTAATGCAAACTAAATGAATAAAATATTATGAATATAAAACAAAAAATATAACACCCGATTTGAATAAAATTACTCGCAAATCTCAATTATACTCGATAACTCTTTTACAACAAAAAATAATTTCGTTGTATGCATTGGGCGAGTCATTATATAGCCGTTACGAAATACAAATCTCAAATGCAAAACAATGCTATTCATTATTATAATTTTTCGTTATCAATCAATCACCATACATCATTACATAATCTTGACTTTTTAGGAATTTTAATAAAATATATAAAATGTCACAGAGGAATCTATGATAGACTTGTATTGATATCTTCACAAAAGAAATGCATACAAAAATTCAGCAAGTAGCAAATAACTAAACCTAAAACAGACAACTAAATCTGGAAGACCTTTACGGTTAGGGAAACTTGTTACACAGCAACCATTTTTTGGGGTACTTGCAAACGCAATAAAATCACACCTACTAACTATCGCATCAATGTGAATGCCATTGGGCAAAGGACAGAATAAGGCTCGCATACCGTCCTCAGCGAGTACCGTCCTCAGCGAGTACCGACCTCAGCGGCGTAGCGCCTCAGCGAGTACGACCTCAGCGAGTACCGACCTCAGCGAGTACCCGACCTCAGCGAGTACCAGCCTCAGCGAGTACCGATTCTCAGCGTAGTACCCGATCTCAGTGAGACGTCGTGACGCATCTCAGTGAGTACCGATCTCAGTTGAGTACCGACCTCAGTGATGCTCTGCTCGCGTGAGTACCGTTCCTCAGTAAGATCTGTTGCTGAGTAATTGCGTCCCATTGAGAGCCATCCTCAACGGTCGCAGTTGTGGCACTTACCGCGAACTTCATGCTGCCGGTGTGCGGGTGAGAGAGGGTGAGAGAGCGGTGCGAGTGCGAACCGGCTGCCGCAGCGGAGTGCCAGCCTCGGCGCCCGGCCGGGCTCTTATAGGCGCCCCGTCTCCCGTCCCCACCGCCCCCACCGCCGAGCGCTTTCACTGCGGTCGCCGCTCCCCGCGCCGTCCGCGGAACATTCACCGCCTCTCGCGCTTCGCCTCCTCCTCCTCCTCCTCGACCGCCGCCACATTCACCGGCGCCGTCGCAAACGCGGCCCAGCACGCAAATTCTTCACTACAACGCATTTGGACAGTCGGCGTTATAAGTGGTTGATTTAAATTCAGAAATTGAGGTATCACGCATCGGACGAAGCAAATGTTAGTAGCGTTTCGTTTTTGTAACTTTATGGCATTGTAGAAGTTAGGTATTAGCAAATTATTACTTTGCAGTGTGCGTAAACAATGTAGACTCTCATGAAAAGTAGTGGTTCCGTACTTGTCGCTGTATAAGCGCCAAGTTACGAAAAAACATTGAAGAGAAAAGTGATGTTCATCGTAGATATGTTATGAAATAAAATGTTAATATCAAATGAATAAACCTAAGAAAACGTACTTTTCTATTTATTACAAAGAAATATCTAAAGTATTAAAAAAAACTTAAGCATATTACTTGCAAAATACGATTCGAAAATAAAAAGTGGAGATGCCGTTTCAAAATTCGAGCTTTCCCGTCTGCAATACGTCGTTCAGTCTATGGAGAATTCTTTGTATCATATATGACAATTCACGCATTCTCGAGTATTGGAACTTCTTTTTTTCATTTTTTTTGTCTGGTGATATATTTTACTTTTTTTTATTTTAATGGATTGCCTGGTTCAGATTTCTGTTTCATTCACTCTTTCATTCATTCCCATGTGGAATTTAATTACTTGAGCTTTACATCTTCTCAGGGAGTGCTCTTTACTCCTACCTGCGGTATTGAAACCTTCTCTACAGGTTGCTGCGACTGCATTCATTTGCTAATGATTCTGAAGCCTGTAGTTTATGTCTCACAGGTACAATTATGAACGTTATCATAACAGGAGTTCTAGTAATGACAGTATTGCATTCAATAAGCGACATATTCCGGAAAACCGTGAGAGGAGAAGCACTTCAGAGAAAGAAGAAACAGGGGACGATGAAAGAAGAAAACTGTAAGGTTTGGAATTGGAAATGAATAGATGGAAAGAATATAAAAATATAAGTAATTAAGGAAAGAACTAGAAAGGAAGAATTGCATACACAGAATGTAATAGGAATAGAAAATAATAAAAAAAACTATGGTAGGAGATGTTAATTACAAACACATCAATTACTGAGGACCTGCTTTCTGTTTTCAAATTCAAAATATTAATGTTAATGTTACTTACTTAAAGATCTGTAAATCTGGCAAGAAAAGAGATCTCTTGTAAAAATAATGTTGGTAGTCCAACGGGATTTTTCCATTATAAATGTATTATATATATATATATATATAAATAATATAATATAAGTATTAATATACTATATATATATACCACATATGTAGTCAATAGAATGACAACAGATTAATCTCCAATCTAAACAAAGGTATTCTTAGTACGACACATCCGCAGAATTTTTCTCAACGACGGAGCAAGAAGTCAACAGAACACAAAATCTTAATAATGATGTTCATGTTATCGTGAGTTCTGATCAATCAATTATTATTATCATTTTAAAAAGAATCTTGTCACATATACCCTGTTTACATTCACGGGCTTTGTGTTTCACAGCCAATCAACTGCTTTGGATCGAATATCCTCCTTCGACACTAATATTCACTTTCTCTCTTTCACATTCAAAAACGGGACAATAGTTCAAGATATACTTGCGAAGATTAAACTAATGGTAAAGTAGCAGATACAGAGACTGATGTAATCACACATCGAGCAAGACACTAAAACATTTTTTCCGTTAATTTTTCGAAGAAGGGTATTTCGGAATACTTAAGAATACTTTTCTGAAAGAAGCTACTACTAAACTTTTTACTTCCTCGTATATGTACTTATATACCTCCCTATACGTAGTTTGGAACGTAATGTAATGAAAATCAAATATAAAAACGGAAATACAGGTTTTGGGGTCTTCTGATGCAGAAATAGTGTTTTTTTTAAACGTCCGCCCGTTCGTTTATCCGTCTATCGTTTGTAAACAACACTTCGAAATCCATCAGACACAAAAATATTACATACACTACATAACTATTTCATTGCAATATAAAATGGTTGAAAAATCCTACAAATTAATACTCCCTTGAAATGTAACTGCAATGAAAAGCAAAACAAAAGTTTTTTATGTGTAATAAGGTGTGAAACACAATTTTCTTAGTGGCACTTTACACATTGTACAAAGAGTTTTAGTTCGCCTTTTAATTCTCGTCTGTGCACATTTAGAGCAACGTTTAATCATATGTTCTTCAATAGACAAGTGTTCGCCGACATTCAGTATTAGCTTAGCTATCCTTGCTAACATAATCAGAGCACAGTGTGTGTGTGTGGGTTGTTCATCAGCACATTTCTGACACCTTTTTCAACTAATAATTTCGTTTTATCGCCAGTCAGTGCGATTTGTGCGCAGTTGTGGGAACTAGATGACACACATTTGCATCAAGACCAATGGGAAAAGAACTTGCAACATAAATGGGGGAAATTCTCAAAAACACACCCGTTACCCGTAGTGGGATATACGTGTCTCGTTGGCAGTCTAAGGGTTAATGAGCAAATTTGCTTTCTTTCATATTCGCAATAACTTTTTTTCAGAATATCACCTATCCTTATTTACAGAATAGCCAAACTAACTGAAATTCCTAACTTGAAATGAAACGAGAGGGGTAAAATAAAAGTGCAAGTATTCTTTGCATATGTTGATGGCGCTGAGCTGGGCATTTGGCATTGAAGTCACCAGCCCGTTCCTTCTCCCATGCAGTCGTTCAAGCCCATTTCCACAGTCACTTCCTCGCTGCCATCGCCTGCACTCCGGCATCTTCGCTGGCGCCAGCGCCTTCCACCGCCGTCTCCACACCTGTTACCGGAACATGCCTCTGAGCGCACAAAGGAGAGCTGCTGCGGTGCAGTGGCCGCAGGGCGGGGGGACGAGAGGCGAGAGACGGAGGGAACTTTCGAGGGCGGAACGGCGTCGCGGCGCTTCCGTCTCCTGTCGCGGAAGGCGCCTTTTGTCCGGCGTCGCGACGCTCGCTGCTGCGGCGGCGGCGGCGACGTGCGACACTCCGCGCATTGCTGGGGGCTCTTTGACGCCGTGATTAACCACGAGGGCTGACGAAAAAGTAAACGTGACCCGCCGCAAAAATCACGTTTCATTGCTTCTTTCTCTCGCATGTCTACCTATATGCGTGCACTGATGTTGTTTCCGATCACTACAACTGCTATGGTCATTAGTCGGACTAGAATTTTGATAACCAAAAACTACATAAAATGCCTTAAAAATCCTTCAAATTCCCCTGAAACTTATCCACTTCGTAATTTGTTACTGCGAAATATTTCCTTTCTCGGTTAAATCAATAAAACCGTGATAAAATATTTGAAATAAACTGAATACTGCAACGTTCGACTTCCCTCACCTTCGCGCTTCCACTTCCACGTCAGACTCCACGCTTTCTTTGCTTACGAAACACAATCAGTTCACAGATCTGTCTATATAAATAAATTCTGAATATAAGAGTTTAGGGACCTCTCCACTTCTTCTGTCCTCAAACCGTTCAAAGCCATTGACATCGCGTTGACAGGATCTAGTTACTTTTAAGCGAAAGTGTAGCAGCCTGTTTCTATTTAGAGTTGAGCACGTAAGTACTAAAAATGAATTAAAACTAGTGCAAAAAGTAAAAAATGACCAAACTATGATCTCAAAACTCAAAAATTCCTTTTTAACAAAAAAATGCCCTGATAAATACATGTCAAACATCACAAAACACTGTGAAAAATGTTAGTAGCAAAGAAATGTATCTCAAGAACGAGAAAAAAGATGAAAAATCATCGAAACCCAACCCTAGTTATTAGTCGCGTAAGTGTAGTAAGTGTTTTATATGGTGAGAAGATCCGGCGCCAACCTAAATGTCAGTTATGCAAGTGATTTCTTTCTCCAGGTGTCTTCCCCGGAGGGGCAGCGACCAACCCATGACACACTAATCGTAACCGGGTTGTTTTAATATCTCGGTATGTGTTTTCTGAAGTAAATATTGTGTGTGTACGTATGTGCGTTGTGTGTGTAAGTGCGCATGTGCGTATGTAAGCGTGCGTATGCACGTGCATATATGCGTGCGTGTGCGTTTGCGCGTGCAGAGAGAGGCAGAGATGATTGCGCGCGATTCGTAGCCTGTTTTCTTACGGTTTTGCTCCAGCAATGGCTTGGCATTGATAGTAGAAACAAAAGATGGAGAAGATGGAGAAGATGGAGAAGCATTGACTCCTAGCCCCTTTCTGATGGTTTGAAGTTTTTCAATTACTGATGTGTATCATTTGTCTTAAGGTTTTTTCTTACTACATCAGATTCTGAATGGAAAAGAAGCGGACTTACAAATTACAGCTAAAAACCGACAAAAATGACAGTTTGAGAAACTCAGTTTGAGAAAATCAGAAAAAACGTTGCAGCCCGTGTTGTCACTCCGCAATTATACACACCCCGCAAACGTATGAATTGTTTAATATAGATAAGGAAACTTTAAATAAAAACATTTTAATCCCCAAAAATTTATTGTTGAAGCTCAAACAAAATACACATTTATAGTTATCAAAACTTTTTGATCAATAGTTGATACTTTTACAAGAATTATATTATTAAATGAATTTATATTTTGTGATATGACCTCCCAACTAGCTCAAATGAAAATAAGGGGCACTGGTGATATTTACATGATTAATCAGGGACGAAGGCTCTCACTTCACTGTTGCTTTACAACAAACAACACACGCAAGAATACCTTAGTAAAGTGTTCGATAATTTCAACAGTAAAAAATAGAATTGTACAAATTTACACACACAATATTTTGTATGTTTTAAAATTAATTTACACTCATCTGCAAATGGGATTTTGGAGAATTTATTCGTATTTGACAGTTTTAATGTTACATTCTACAAAATAATTACAAATAGTTATTCTCAAAGTAAACTGAGCAACTAGTATATTTTTAAACTTCATAATGACAAGTAATCCTCTTACATCATCTACAACAATTCTCTTTCCTATAACCTCAAATTGATAAATATTTCACTCCACAAATTACATTTTGCTTTTTTGATATACTTCATAATATCAATTGAGATACATAAATGCTGAGACACACAGAACCCTGACAGCTGCATTAAGTGAATCAGCGCTCTGCCATCAAGATAACGTGTTTACACAGGCTCAGTGCAGGCCACATAGCGCATGGGCATCAGCTGATTGAAATGGCGCACACGCAACGAGAGATGATGCCAGATTGACAGCACGTGCCGTGTACAACCGCCTCCGCCGCAGATGAGAGATATCTCCTGCGCTGTAACACGATCTGCAGAGTCCGTGAAAGGAATTGTGAAGGAGAATTGCCAACGCATGACCAACGCAGATGACTTGTATTAATTTTCTTTGAAAATTAGATGAAATATCTAACAACTAGTGTCTTTTTAATCTTTGTTTCATGTGAAATTTTTATTAGAAGAATAGAGTTAAATGCACTTATAAAAGTGGCAGAGACCAGGTTTTTACTGAATTTTCAAAAATTGTAAAAGTTTCATTTTTTCGGCGACTTCCTACAAGTAAAGAACGTAAGATAGAGATTTTTCTTCATTTGAAATATTTCGGCATAATTAGTTCTTTCATGAAGATCGTACCCATTTTTTGAACAATATTTTTCGCACAATATGCGTGAAAAAATAAAGAAACAAGCTTTTCTCTAAAACCGCTCCAATTTTTTCTTTAAATTTTTGTAGGGTCAGTGTTCAATGTACTGTGTATATTAAAACGCCATTTTGCTGCATTCTTTTGTTTTTTGAAAAAAAAGTAATTTGTTTGACTTGTCTCGCACGTCGTTAATACTAACATTATGTGAAATTTGTGTACATTAATGAATTAGTATAACAAATGGTCCATAGAATGTCTCATACATAAAACCAATGTTTGTTTGTTTGTTTGTTGTTTGTGCTTAATGCGCTGTCATCTTATTGCTTGCAATTCAGTAAAGAAAATAGGCATTGTACAATGGGAATATACATATGCCTGAGCACATACACGCACATTGATGATGATTTTATGTAGACTCGAGGGCCCTGATAAAGGCGCTTTACGTCACAGCGCTCTCTAAGCAAACCGGCCGCACACTGAAGTACGATTATTAAGACGTCTTCATTGGATAGTCTGTCTCTGCGATTGTAAATTTTCTCGCAGGAAAGACAGTTACAGAGAGAGAAAGAGAGAGAGAGACGTAGAGAGAAATAAAAAGAAACAGAGAAAGAGAGATACAGGGAGAGACAGAGAAAGACGGGGAGAGAGATGGAATGACACGGAAAGAAGGAAGCACACTCGCGAGAGTCTTTCCTCTATTGAAATTTTTTGCAAAGCGAAGCGTACAACGTGATTAGCAATCACGTGACCAGTAGCATGTGAAGTGTAATACATTGCAATAGCGAAACATTGCTGTGTCCACTAATGTCTTATAACGTTTCTCGAAAAGTCAAAAGTACTCTGTGAAAATGACCTCAAATTTCCTCATTTCAGAAATGCTTAAATGTCATTTTCTCAAAAACGACTCCAATGCTTTTCTTCAAACTTTTCGTACTGATAGTTTAAAATGGCATACAATTTATTTTGATGCATTCTTTTGCTTTTTTCAAGAATTACACAAATGTATTTTTTTAATTTCTCACGCCTATAATATGCACATTTCCTCAATTTTTGACTCACAAAGCAAGTAAAATAATGATGAGAACATTTATCAAACATTTTTTACTGGATTGTTGAAAAATAATATCCTAAATTTATTGGCGAAAAGGTTTTCAACTTATTTTTGAATCCAGGTCACTTTGATTTATAAAACAAATATTCAATTGATTGATATCTAAACATTATAACCCCATTGCTCAAAGGCAAAGAATGGTAATGGGGATACGTTTGTTCGCATCCACCTGCGCTGATGATATTTGCTGGTTTTTTATCGAGTAAAGTCAGAATTGCTCATTTAACTCAGAGAGTGACCTCAAATGAAAGTTATCGCTTCCTTATTCGCAAATAATTTTGTATTCGCAAAGGGAAAATTCCAAATATTATTGCGCGTTGCCTACTATCATAAGCTATCCGGGGGGGTGCTAACAAAGGAGATATGCCATTAGTAAGTTACGTGACAATATTGACTTAGTGTTCAATTACGTTTTTTCTTTTGAGTTGACTATATATCAAACCCGACGGACATTGGACCGAAGGCACTTTTTTTTTACAAAATTTTAATGATTCACATTTACTTATTTACTGATTAACTAGATGTGAGAGTGATTCGGTTTGTCTTTTCATTTTTCTTCCAAAATTTCCTCCCCTAATTCTCCCCATAAGAACTTTTAGCATTATTCAACTGTTTTCATATTTCCCTCATAATAACGATCCTCTCGATCCAGGTATGTTATGCTGTGTATATCGAGCTCCACATCAAAGGTAACAAGCTGAAACGTATCAGTTAACTACATCAGTGCTACAGAATAGCACGGACTTTCTTGTAGTAAAGTTTTCTAATTTTTATGGTGCAGGCTGCCATTTATCGCCGCCCTAAATACATGTTTTAAATTTTCTTAATTTATGGTTTCCAAATGGGAGATTCGTAATATTAATTTCTAAATATTAAAGAAGATTATGTCCTTTATGACAATTTTTGGTGATAAATTTCAAGCAATTTTCAAGAAAATGGCGTTTAAGCGTTACAGTAAATGCGAAATTTGAAGTTTTTTTTTCACAGAGATATTTCTCGTTTTTGAAAAATTTTATTGCATATTTTTTACAGCTCATCCACTCAAAATTCAATAATGTAATCAAATTGCTGGAACTGTGCATGTTAAAGACGTGGAAGATGTTAAAAAACATTTTTGTATTTTTTTAAACAAAAGAATACAGCAAAATGAATTTTATGTTATCTTAAACAGTGCAATTAGCATTATCCGTACGAAACGTTTGAAGAACAAATTTGGAGTTGTTTCTGCCGTTTTGTGCGTTTCTGAAAAAGCAGAATTTGAAGCTAGTTTTCTCAGAGAAGCTATGAGTTTTTGAGAAACTTTATATAATATCATTTCAATCACATGTGCTCATAAATTCAATAATGTGAACAAATTGCCGTTAATGTAAATATGACGTCGTGAAATGATGGTAAAAAATTATTTCTTGCAATTTTTGAAAAACAAATAGCAATATAGCATTTATACCGTCTTATATGGTACATTTAGCACTATCTCTACGAAAAGTTTATAGAAAATATTGAATCTATTTTTGATAAAAATCCTGTTTTTGTTATTTTTTAAATTGCGTATATTACATGCAATATTTTTCGAAAACTACTCAAATATGCCAAAAAGTGTACTCTACCTTAATAAAAGAAGTATTTAAAAGAAATAATCAATAGAACCACAAGTTTCTTTTGATGGAAAAATCTCGAAGCTTCGATTCAAGCCAGATAGACGTTTCTTCAATTTGGAAACAAATTCCCACATATGGTTTATTCCCCATTATGGTTAATTCACAGACAGATGGGGGGATGGGAAGATACAGGCAGAGACGGACGTTTTGACGTCAATTAATTTTTCGGTATCAAGGACCCACACAACAGGGATTCTGGCTACACCACGCATTGGATAATTTGTTTCTCCCCCTCCGCGGCGGCGCGCGCGATCCTCCGTGTCGCTTGCGGAGGGCTCCGTGCGTGCGCCTCCCGAGCTGACAGCGCTCTCGCCGCTACGCGCCGCGAAAGGACACGAGTTCGACACGCGAGCGCCGGCACGCGCGCACGCCACAGCAAAAAGCGAAGGCAACAGCGCCACAAGGCGGACCTCGTTTGAACGCTTTTTAATCACCACCACGAAGGCTGTAAGAAGACCCAACTCCGGCATTTAATTGATTAATATTTCTGGGGCATCAACTGCCAAAGTCATTAGTCCTGTATGTGTACAGCATATATTTTATTGCAAAAGATGGTGGTTATCTTTCCCTCTGGGTGACGAGATCCGGCACCGACACACACACCAGCTTGCAAGTTTTTCCACATTAGATATCTCCCACCAGCGGGGTCCGGCCTCAGCCGCGCAAGCCATAAGCTCCCGACATGTGTGATAGTGTAGAGCATGCAAGTGTGTGTATGTGTGTGAATGTGAAGGTAATTGGTGAGTTTAGGACAGGAAGAGGACGGAAAGGTTGCGTGCGGTCCATAGCGGTTGTTAGGGTACTGTCCCGTAATTTGCCTGGTGTTGATCAGAGAAACCACGGAAAACTAACGATCAGAGCGGACGGCAGCTAGAATTTTAAGACTATTAAATTAGTTTAATTTTGGGAAGTACTTTGCATGAAGTTTCTCTGACCCATTTCAAATTTCAGTTCAATTTTTTTTTCATTAATTTTTTTGCTCGAATAGAAGAAGTTTTTATTCTATATATTTATCGTAATTAAGAATAGTAAAAGATATACCAAATTTTTAATTGCTTAAAAAGTTATAAAAATATGGTAATTGTGATAAAGTTTTGACTTTCAGAAAAAACTCTAGAATTTTAAAAATTGAAAAATTATTTTCTAAGCTGTACCAGACTTTCAAAATTAAAGATAGCGATTTCTTTTTTGGTACAATTTATCTCACAATTTTAGATCTGTAAATGATCCTTAAACTTGTTTAAAAATATGAGTGGTTGCTGAAAAATAAGATTAAGAGAAAGAAAAGTCTCTGTATGTACATCTCAATCCCATTAGATAGTAAAAAAGACAGATTCATCAAGACTTACATTAAATTTTTGAAACCTGGTAAGATAAGTACTGTTGTATCTTCAATAAGAAAAATGCCTGTCAGCCGTGGTGACGGTGAAACAGGCAAACGCTAAGAAGCAAAATCATCTAAATTCTAAAATTTTCCTCGTAATATAGTCCAACCCAGTTATTTTACTTAGGATAGTAATGCGCAACCAAGAAACCCGAACCTAAGACCTATCATGTTTTAGCTAGCAATGCAAAATGG
The DNA here is from genome assembly GCA_017312745.1 of Gryllus bimaculatus. Classification (NCBI taxonomy): domain Eukaryota; kingdom Metazoa; phylum Arthropoda; class Insecta; order Orthoptera; family Gryllidae; genus Gryllus; species Gryllus bimaculatus. Next base: position 27,386,899 of record BOPP01000001.1, on the reverse strand, counting down.
CAAAAACATCAACACTAAGCGCTAAGAGACGTCCCTTTCAGCTACTTCCGCAATTAAGCACAGCTATTCCCCCACTGAGAAGGCGCGCGCATCCAAATGGGCTCAACACCAAACTCCTCGAGCGGCGGAGGGTTTCTCGCTAGGCTCTGTGCAAACGGACCGCCCCATTCTCCTTGCGGGTGCCCGAAATGCAGAGCGAGCGAGCGAGCGAGCGAGCGTTGGGTGCCAGGGCTTTACACACGCGCACACAAAGGCTCCCCCACGCCTTCAATGAGCCGCGCCGCTCCCGCAAGTACTCGGCGGCCCGCTGCGAGAGCTCATCGAGTTGAACGCACGTCCACCGCAGGCTTCATCCACTGTTTGTCGACACTGGGTTCGACCGGCACCGACGCCGTTGTGTCTTCGTGTGAAAACGACCGCGTGGCCCACTTGCTTTGGGCCAGATGCTTTTATTCTTACGAATGAGCCAAGGAAATGGTTATGTTTTTCACCGTAGTTCTTGTAAATTTCTCTCCCTGTACATAGCGTTTGAGTCAACCAATGTATTTTTAATATACGCAAGCAAACGATCTATTTTCAGTCACGCAATCGTGAAGTCTTTCTAAAATACATTTGGTGGGGAAGTACTAGGTAAATTCTTGCGATACTGTAAGTGAACTAGGAATACATTACACTGATACTGAGGAAATAAAGAGGTATAACAGGTTTTTCATCAGTTCCTACTGAGACCATTCTCTATTTCTAGGATCATGTGTATCTAAAACGTATGAAAAACTTTTCAGAGAAGGTGAGCATCAAGAGGGATATTAAGTGGGTTCGTGGCTCCTTGAGTGAAATTTAGGGGAAAACAATCAAAATATATGACCGACCATTCCTTTAATTATTAATGTAATAAAAAGTAATAGCACATGTTAGAAATTACATTGCAGGAATTCAGGTTCCTTATACCTGTAAGCCTTCCCCACATCAAAGAAAACAAAATTAAATACATTATTAATTGTATAATATAAGTGAGACAATGGTGATAAGATCTCTTATCAGTCTTTCACTCGCAAAAAACAATCATACCTCCAAATAAATTTCCACAATGACGTGGAATTTATGCTTGTAAATTAAAAACCAAAATAAAACTTCTATTATAGAAAGTTTGAGAAGCCAGAATTCTTTTTGAGCAAAGGTAACAAACAAAGATCTTCTCATGTTACTTTGTTGAAGAGGATGTCTATATTAAATCCGAAGTACACTATCAGGTTGCAATAAAAACAATAATAATTCACAACGGTTTGACATTTGCTACATTAGCAATTATAGTAACAAATGTGATTCAGTAAAGAATCCTCAATACTGTGCAGCCTTAAAATCTTGTAATAATTGTTTTTTGATTTCAGTATAATATCAGAAATCACTGATAATTGTAGTAATTTTATGGAGTAATCCATATTAAACACAGCATCTTTATTACATTTCGAGTATTTGTGAAATTATAAAGTTATTTGATAAAGTTTACTCCTGTGTTAACCTGTCTCAACTAGTCTTATCGGAATGTCGTGACCCAATTAATTTTCGTAATAGCAGTACTACATAACAAAAACTACCTAAAGTTACACAAGAGGTATTAGTATAAATTGTAGAAGATTAATATTGTAAAAGACGTGAAGTATGAAGAAACTAAATAATATCAGATCTGAAAATTTCTCGTCTGAATTAAGTAAAAATGAAATATTTATTTTCAATTCAATAAACTTAGTATTTAAAAACGTATCTTGCTTCAAATTAATTTTAATTACGAGAAATCCTATTCTTGGAAGTAGTTTGCCCAACAACTATACAGTATTAGGAAAAGTAAAAGATGCGTGAATTTTAATTCTTCGCCAATTTCATTTTATTTCTACTGAATATATACTTTCCCCGGAAACAAACAAATACAACATCTTTAACAAGAGAGACATTTCATTGGAAACAAATTATCCGGAGTCCTTCATATCGAAAAATCGAATGACGGCAATACGTCTGAAGTCTGTTTGCCCGTCCGTCTGTACTTCCGCCCCTCTGTGAACAATGATTAAGACTATACTGTTCAAACGATTTTCTCTAAAAATGACATTCCCTAATCGATCTGACCGAGGTCACGTCCCCTTGAATTTGAAACCAAAATTTTAATTTTGGGGGAAGGTACTTCACAGGAAACCCGTAGGACGTTTTCCAAATTTTCAAACAGAATGCCGCCATTTTTGATTAAACTCAGTTGTTGGATAGTGTACAGGACGTTTAAGAGAATCGTGCAGGCTTCATGTTCCTTAAAAACAGTTTTTTTCAAAAAGTTCAAGAGCTCAAAATTTTTTCAGTCATCACACAACTAAAATATTAAAGATAGAGATTTTTTCCATTAATGAAATGTTTCAAAAAGATAGATTTTCAGAAAGCGTCATGAACAATTTTTCGAAAACTTGAGCACTTAATTCTGCGAGAAAATATGGTGGAGAAAGTACGTACTCTTTTTGCACTTCTAGTTTAGTAAATTTATTTTCACACAGAAATTGCAAACCAAGCATTCCTGATACGCACAAAAATATGAACAATGAATATCGTATACCCGTAGTATATCATTTACTTTTACAACGTTAAATTAATTAATTAATGCCATTATTTGTGGCGGCGCTCAGGTCATTTGACCCGTTCTTCCGCCTGACCACGATATCAACACTTATACGCAGATTATACATATGAATTGCTGAAAGACAGCAGTTCCTTTTGATTTGTGTTTCAGAAATTCTCAGTGATTTTCCATCAGCTTTCTGGCCTTCTTTCTTGATAAACATGGTTGTTTCTCACAAAAAAATACAAAGATGTTCATTAAGGATAATGTAATAATTGATGCAAAATGCTAGTTATGGATGTTACTGAAGCCATCGCTTTAACGACGTCCGGGGAAATGACTGGAGCGTCTCAGCAAAAAATTCTGCACATTAAAACTGCATTCACTGCTAACTACCGAGAGGAAGCCTTTATTACCATACCATTTCACTTATTTAAATAAATATATGTTCAGGTAACTTATGGTACAACTTACGTCAGTGTAGTGTCTCTGACCGAGAGGTCCTGAGGATTCCAGTGCTGACGGTGGCAGGATTTTGTTTTCAGCTAGATAACCGGGTTCAATTCAGTCGCTGTTTGGAGAAGAATTCTAGCGGCAGGCCGTTTACCGTGGTTTCTCTGATCAACACCAGAGGAATGTCTTGACAAGCGGGTGACCGACTGCGCACGATATTTCCTTCCTCTTCCTTTCCTATTCTCACTTCTTACGTACACATATTTACACTTACATGTAGCACACATGTCGGGTGTTCAGAGCTTGGCCTGGGGTAATGACTCGCTGATGAGAGATATCTGGTCGGGGGTTTATTCAATATTGAAGTAGTTTTCGGATTTCAAAAGGCGAGTTCAATATAATTTTTTTTAACAAATGAAAATTCAAAAACATTTTTTAGCCGGCCTGGATACACGACATCGCTGAGGCTAATGCTCCGTAACCGTCTCGGGTTGAAGGGTCACGGGTTCAAATTCGGCCTCTGACATGGATGTTTGTGTTGGTACGTGTTGTCTTTACGTGTTCGTCGTACAGTTCCCTCTACATTTAAAACACTCACAGCGGTCGCTATATGACCTAGTTGTTAAAAAGCGATTTAAATTGAATGGTTAATGGTACACGGTTTAAAAGCAATCGTATTTCATTCATCTCCAAAAATTAGTTGTACACATTTTACAGCAGGGTAACTATGTGGCCGAGTGTACTATAAATAATTAAGTCATTCCAACCACTGAAGTACCATTAAACGTAAGCCGCCCATTTTCTTTGTTTTTTTCTTGTTTTAATGTTCATAAACTCATATTTGTATTTCAGATTTCTGATTTTGCCGGTTGACCATGAAGAAACTTCGAGTGTAAGCATCGCAAAATTTAGTTAACTTTAAAATTAACTAATTAATTAAGAAGCTATAAAAAGTTCACCTCAATGACGGCTTTCGTACCCGTGGTCTTTTGTTCATGGATAGTCAACAAGTTGTTTTCTTAGACAAAGACGACTGAAGCGAGTAAATAAAGTCTGCATCTATGTATGTTGTGACTAAATACTCGTATTTCTGACGTTCATGAAATGTCAAACCCTACCTTTTGTGCAAAGATCTTGTTTTCTTGCGCAAAAAAATGCTTTTATCTTTAATACCGAACATAGGAGACCTTTAAATTGTGATGAGATCAAACCATCAGGAAATACTCAAAGGCGAAAATATAAATACAGACTACTGAACGGCTGACGTCGTTAGATGAATTTTCTAATTGCGTTCAGTGAAGTCTCGGAAGTTCAGCAACTCGAGACATCGCGGTCTTCTGGACGGTCTCTCGGTCGCCCAAGGCGTCGAGACACTAATCGAAGGGATAAAAGGCACTCATTGACTGCGACGTGAAACTGAGATTTGAGAAAAAAAACTTAACGGAGTATTACTCCAGATTCACTCAATTCCCCAGGAGGACTAAGAAACGTACTACTATGACGCAACAGCGTTTTTTTTTTAATTAGGGAAACTGTATCAGTAACAAGTTAAGCCTCATCGGCCGTAGCAAGCTCCTCACTATTCGAAAATTTATCGATTTCGATTGATGTGTCTCATCTTGTTTACTGAATCAAGCAATTCGTAACTCAAGATCAAGACATACCTAGTAACAAAATTAGACACACTTTCGTCAAAACGACAGACATTTATGAATTCGGGAAGACTTGCTGGGGCTGGTGTGATACATCTTATTTACTTCACGAAACACTTCTCTATGCTCGTAATCTGAGCACCGTCAGAAGTTTTGTCTATCTAATAATTTGCGAATCACCAATGAAGATCTGGTGACTGACGAAAACAAGATGTCCATTTAAAACGCAATTTGCAATAGTGTGCATTCCGGCAAGCAAAAATTGAATGAAAAATGTATTTGTTTCATTATGATACAGATTCTTGACCAATCATTGAAAAGTTTACAAACCAAGTATTGACACTTAATCACTGAGAATCTATATAGTAAATGTTCCGTTTGATTACGTACGTTGTAATTGCACTTAATATTATATTATGCTTGTCAGTTTTAATTTCTTTCATTAGAAATATTTTTTCCTGAAATATTATTTAAAATAAATTGGATCGTAATTTATCTCTGATCCTATTTGACTAGCACAGCTCTCCCTCGCAGGGGGACTGGTTATAAATACCACCTGCTAAGGTGGGGTAAGGGAGCTGTTCGCGAGGTGGCATTGGCTGAATCCTGCATGTCAACAGCCACGAAAAGATTCAAAGTATACGTTTAACATATAAAAGTTACCACAAGTGTTATTACTTACTGTTAAGCCAAAAAATTATCGAATAAATTACGATGAAATGGCTATTAATACACCCTTGTAAAGTTTACGATACTCCCTCGTTCCTGGTTCGTATTGTAATATCACACTAGAGTATTAATACCAATAATTTCATTATTATTTCGTAATGTACTATTATTTGTTTGCTTTAAGTCGATTTAACAGGTCAGTATTAAGAAAAAAATATATAAATGCCGCAAAATAAGTTTGCGAGCAGAGCGACAAAGGCGTGACGAGTCTCCAACGGGCGGCGGCGCGTGGTGCAGCAGTGCTACAACAGGTGGAGGCGGATGGGGAGGAGGAGGGAGAGTCACGTGCTCGTTAGTCACGGTGCACCCGCTCGCAGCTGCTGCGTGGAGCGGCGCAGGGCCGCAGTGGCCGCCAGAGCGAGCGCGGGCGGACGGCTGAGCGGGCGGGAAGGGGCGAGAAGGCACGAGAAGGGGCGACAAGAGGCGAGAAGGAGGGGGACCCGGTGCATGGCGGGATCGGTGGGAGGTGGCGAAATCAGGGCTGCTGAAAGGAGGTTAGGGTAGACGGAGGGAGCGTGATGGACGGGGTTGTGCGGGCGGGTGGGGAGGGGAAGCTTAGGGCGAATGGGCATCGGCAGTAGGCTGAAATGCAGCCGGAAGTGGCGTGCGCCCTGCAAATGGCGGCGCCAGGCGCCGCCGTCGGCCTGCACTTCCTGCATTATCTCCGCTGCCAACGAAGCGGCGTACTTCCACGACACGCAGATGGAGGGTGCAGGAATCAGCCCAAGCAAGCAGTCTTCGTCTCTTTCTCGTATCTCTTTTTTTAATTTTTATTCCATTAGTTCTTCTTCTTGAAAATCACTTCCTTTCTTTCTTCTCTTCTTTTTCCTTTTTATCTTATCTTCTAATTCAAAGAAGATTTAACCGCACTTCAATTATTTTCTGTAAAGATCACATATTCTAGTTTAATCGTGATAATAGCCATTAAGAATAACAGTTATTATATCCTCATTCTTATTCTTTAACTCTTAAATGTCAATTGATAGCGCCAATAAATATGTAAAGTTTTACCGTTAATTGCTCTTGAAATAAGTGTTCTAATAATTTTACGAACTTGTACATTTATTATTAACAAATATCTACGAAAGGGAAAATCATAGAAAAAATAAAGTTTGCAAATAAATGGAAAAACGTTTTAAATGAAACGAATTCCATTTTTGCGAACATTAGAATATTTGAAATATTTATTACGACCCTGGAATCGTTAAATTTCTTTATCTATACTGGTAACCAAACATTTTAGTACACACAATCAAAATAATTCTTATTATAAAAGTATTCCTCTGAAATTTCATTTACATCATGTATTTGGAATTTATTTATTTTATTGCAAGTCATTCAATTGGAATGAAATTTTCGCATTCATACGTTGGTTGTTCTGCAAACATCCGCAAGGTTATTCAGCGAACACTGAAACTTTAGCATACAGTACCTTGTGTAAGGTACTGTCTACTACTCTCTCACTACTACTCTCTCACGCGTTTGCTGGTGTAGTGTGCAGTGCGAGTAGAGCATGTGAAGAGGACAGGGCGTGCCGGGCAATCATAGCACAGGGGAAGCCAGAGGTGGGCAAAGGGAGCAGAGTGTGCGGTACGGGTAGAACATGGAGAGCATCTGGTGCGGGCGGATTTGATTGAATTATTGATTGGTGATTCCGGGCGAGTCAACTGCTAAAGTTATTAGTCTCGTAAGTGTAGGGCATGTTTTCATCACGGGAAGAAGCGATCAACTTCCCTTACTGACTGGGGAGATTCGGCGCAGAAATTTGTCGGCTTGCGGAGATTTTCCCTAACCAGGTATCTCCATCCGGGACGAGCTCTACGCTCCCGATTGGTCACCCGACGTGGGTTGTATGCACCGAAGTTCATATCAGTGCATGTGTAAGTAAGGCATGTGTAAGTAAGGAGGACAGGCCAAGGTAGAGCAATAAAATATCGCTCGCTGTCCGTGGTCCGTATTTTCAATGTACTGCTCTGGCATTCACCCGGTATTAATTGAAGCAGGCGACTCATAGAATTCTCCTTCAGATAGCGACAGAATTCGACCTAGCAAGGGTCGACAAATCCTGACACCGTCGGGACTCGAACGTAAGACCTCTCGGCCAGAGGTACTGCAGTGACATCAGTTCAAGCCCTGAGCTTTTGCCGGTCTCTGGTACGGGCAGTGCGCCTCGCGCTGGAAGGGGAGACGGGGTGAGCATCGGGACGAGGATCGAGAGACATAGATCAGCGCGAGGGAGACTGTTGATTGTTATAAATAAATTCCATAGCATCGCTAGTTAATAAGCTAGAAGATAAATATTATTGTATAAGTACATGATTTTGATTTGGCTCTCTTCAACAATTGGAGTTCGCTTCCACATAGGACTTCATACTACCTTGTGCCTTGAAAGCTCCGTATTTATGAAGAGTCCGTAAGAAATACATAACGAAAAGTGTGGACACGCATTACCCTGAAACAACCGATGAACCTGTTGTCACGCTCTTCTTGTGCCAGAGCGATCGCAATCTGACGCCAGCATTTCATCCAAGGACGCGGCGGCAATCTCCCGACAGGCAGACAAAACGGCACACCATTTTCGTCAGCGCGTTCGCCGCGCTAGTCGCCAACAGGTCCACTTTCACTGCGAACGCGGGTAAAAGGCGAGCGAGCGGAGTGCGGTGAGCCACAGCGCGGTGGAAAAAGGAAGCGACGGGAAGAGAACGTCAATGCGCAAAGGAGCGGGACACGCCCACCCCCTACTGCCATCCCCGCCCCCGGCCCGCCACACCACCCCCCTCCTTCCCCTCTGCCGCCCGCCCCCTCATGCGTGCGCGCGGAGCCAACCAAAGCGAGCAATGCGGCACCCTTCTCCGCGACGGCGCGAAGAGAATGCGAATGACAGTGGGTCGGAATTACCGATCTTTCTTTTTTATTTTTACTAACATTTTGTGTGATTTGCATTTTACTAACATTTTGCAACAGTGGGTTGTCTTTCTTTTTTTACATTTATTTTTTACTAACATTTTGTGTGATTTGCATTTTTTACTAACATTTTGCAACTGTGGGTTATCTTTCTTTTTTTACATTTATATTTTACTGACATTTTGTGTGATTTTCGGAAATGGAGAATGCCTACTTCTTCAGAACAACAAACAATATACTCTCGTATAATACTACAATAAATTACATATTTTAATAAAAAGACTTAAGAAATATTACAATAGCAGTATAACATATATACAAAAGAACTGTTCTTTTCTTGCCAAGAATATAAAAAACGTTCTGATCCATAACGCAACTTATGAATGAGAAATTTGCCTTGCTATCGCATAACATCAGCTTTGTTGCAAGGATCGACTAACTTAATATGAGAATTCAGTCAGAGACTTTATATGTGATAATAGATGGAATGGCATGATATATTTGCATTACCGGTCACAATGGAAACTGTTTCATTGTTTTTTAATTATTCGCGAGTCTCTGGGTATGTAATTGATATATGGATGACAGTCACGTGGGCGAAGACTGCATTTTTTCTCTTATTTTAGTTTCTGCGCGTATCGAAAATTCAATTTCAAATTCGTTAAAATTTACTTGATTTTCCTGGATTCTATGCTATCTATCGGAACTAAATACACATATAATATCCACCTAACCTCAGCAAAAAAATTACTGTGATTGGAATTATTAAAATTGCAAAGTGAAAGGCAAAATACACCCACGACGTCCCAGAATGTTAAGAAATTACTAGTTATAGTAATAAAAATTATGAATTTGTTTGTGTTTCATAAGTATCATTATTTTGTTATTAGTAAATTAATGCAGCTCACTAGTGTTTCCAAAACCAAAATGACCTTTTAGTTAAAAATCGTTGATAACTTTTGTAGATCATGTTTATGGAGGCCCTTACATATTTCAAAGTTTTGAATTGATGATGTGGGTCTGAAAATTTTTCTTAAAATTTTACAATGGATAACTTTTAAGGTTTAAGATTACTTATAAAGATTTACTTGGAGTCACGATTTTTCCTTCTTAAGCATACATAAGTTATTGTTGGCTTTAAGATTGATCTAAATATCTATAGTCCGTAATACTATTCTAACGATGTCCTAAAGTTAAGAACTGATTGCTATTTAGAATTTTTATCGTTCCTGTACTTTACGTTGCTCTAATATACATCCTTTTCTGTAGTTTGGAATAATAGGCAAAAAGAGTTGAAGAATTCAAAATGTGCAGAGGGTACATTGTTGATAGAAATACTCAAAATCGTGTTGTAAAGTATTCCTTACATGGTGTGCAAGTCTTTAGATTTTCAACTGAGTCTAATTAGCCAATTGCGAGCTGCGCTGAGAAGTGATTTTGTTGCGATAGTACCATTGTTGCAGTGTGTGATTGCTTCAATGAATCGTAGTTAAGCAGTACGTCTTTGTACTGAAATCGAAGGCGACGTTCACACCATCATTACCTACAACGCGGGTCGATAACTAAACTCTTCAATAAGACACATCACACGCATAACAGCCAAACATGTATCTGTAACACCTCGTTTCCTATTGGAATAAATATGAACTTAACATTTTTTAATTTTTCCTTGAGCAGTTTTTGACATAATTATCAATCAGTATTGACATTTCTGAGTCCCAGTCAATTTTATCTGTTGATCACGCTATTGAGAACAGCTCTTGTAATAAATAATAATGGTGTTAAAGATAATACTGTTTATTAGAATATTCCGAATGAAAACAGCACTTCACCGCAGACCAGTAACTAAATTCCTTATGATCAAATTCTTTTCATTCGCGACGTAGGCGCATTGTGAGCGAGAAGAGTGAATGGATTCAGAGTAGAGCTCCATTCTCTTTGCATTGGCACTTTTTTCCGTTTATTAGCCTTCACGTGTATTTAAATAGTCATTTAAATAAGCCCAGGTGTACCGTGAACGACATACGGAGCCACGTCGAGTCCTCGATAACTCGCTAACTCATCTCCTCTCAAGCATGAAAAGTTCGACCTTCCTTCTGCCATCAGACATTCTAATAAAAATGCTATGTTATGCAGATGACGTTGTGGTCTCAAATCTGTTTATCTGTTCATTCCGCAAACAAAATTTTTAAATATTCAAGTACAAATGCAAATAAAAAGAATTTCAATTATTGGAGTCCTTAATAATATTTTGAGATAATTTGAAAAGGGGAAACTGAAGAACTTCTTTTCTTGAATTACAGAAACAAACGTGCCAAAGTTGAGTTACGAAGCTCTGATCACCACAACCACCGTAACAGCCATCACCAAGCCATCATCACCACCACTGTAATCAAAATCATCTTAAAAATCATCATCAATAAGATCCTGATCACGACTATCTTCTGCAACCATCTGGATAATTTAAGATGCATTTTTTCCCTACCAATGATCTTCCTCTACATTCCATGTACAGAGCATTGATACATGTCGGTCAAGGAAGTTATTTTTTTTTAATTTAAGGTCACATTAACTTCTAGGTCATTAGCGACCACTATTGCTTGTAACGGTACGGCACCTCTGAGGTTGACACGATATGATGATGAGAGGGGGTGAAAGGATGAACACAAAACAACCATGTCCGAGGTGGGACTCAAACCCGCGATCCTTCGGTCTAAGAGCGCTACGGCACTACTGCCTTAGCGATCTCGGTCAGCGGATCGACTGTCAAGGAAATGTTGGCACAGCAACATAAAAATTAATTTGTAATTATTTCCATATCCATTCCTCTATGAACATACTTTTTTTTATTTGCTCGACATTTTGTATTGTGAACGCTACAACTATTTTAGTCTGTCTCGAGGTTACCCAACTTTCACATACTAACAGAATCATACTACTAAAACTATTTGTATGAAATCATTTCAGTTTTCAAAATTAAATTCTTGAGATGATTTTTAATTTAACTAGTGGTGCCCCATTAACACAAACTTTCTCGCATTATTTATAAATTTGCAATTTTTGAAAATACAGAGCGCTCAACGAAAATTAGATCCGCGTCACGATTTTAGGTATCACTTCTTTGTTATTTCCTTCGATCGAATGTAATATGACACATTAACTCGTTAGACACGACAGTCGACCTGGTGGCCCAAAGAAGGTCCGAAGTGAAACCCGGAAAATGTCGCTGGAGAGGTCGTCATGCAGAGACAGCGCTCATCCGGCGGAGTGGCACAGAGCTGAACCGTGGCCTTCATGCCGCATGCGTTCGTAGGCTTCCGCGGCCGGAGTCAATGCAGTCTTGGCTATCCGGGATCATCCGCGTCTCGGTCAATTGTACTGACGTTTCAGCCATCTTGCTGTGGCCTTCTTCAGAGCTATACTGCAGAATCTTCTATTATATTTCAAACTTTTCACTTCCTCCGACACTTCCAGAACTACCAGAACTATTGAAGAAGCAGATGTTCGAAAATAGCTACCCGAGTCTAGTGGCGAGCCTTGAGGGAGCAATGTAATAATTAAAGTAACAGTTCCCAATTTATTGGAAAGCACAACACTAAGTTCAGTTGAAAAGAGTTCAATCGACAATGATCGCAACCCCTCAGTCAGGGACCCAGCTCGCATCTAATGGTTTTCTTCACACTCTTCAACCATCCCATCGGGAAGTGTGTGAAGAAAAATCATTAAACCCAACAATTCTTTCCTTCCTCTTTTAATAGAAGAATCACAGAGACAATACCTAGCAGAATAAATACTTTGTTCATGTTTTACCAGGTTTGCTCTGCAGTGTTTCATCCCATTCTCTTTTGGCCTACTTAAACAGCGATAACTGCCCTAGTTCATTGGTCAGCTTTCCATGACGCGATCCCATGGTTCGATTCCCGGTCAGGCAAGATTATAATGTGTGTTTTCCTTGCAATGTCCTAATGTATGTTGTTGTGTGACGAGGAGGAAACTCATTTCTCAGGTTGAGACTACGAAGGAATCACTACTTTGATTCTAAGACACGAGGTTCAAAGATCCGATAATTGTCTGAGAGATTCTCATCGGAAAATGGGATTCTATTCTATTAAATTATCGTTCAAACACGTCCATCACAACCAAAATTTGTCTTGACTATATATTACACTAGTTCAATAATCTGTAAAAGCAGTTCGGGTGAAAATTAGTACGCGTAACTCCTCCCTTGTTAAATTGTTCTTATGAATCTTGTAATAGGACGAACTACGATACTGTTCCAAAATAACGATAACTAATAAGACAAATGTTTTGATTTCGAAATACATAGGCAAATGAAGTTACAACAAAACTCAAACTTTATTTTAGTATGTATAACCGTTAACCCTATAAAATAATTTGAAACATTATAGTAATATTTAATGTTCGTCAAATCTCTCAAAATGTTTTCAAAGTGTCTTAATTCAAACCACTAATAGTTTTACCACTGGCATGTTCTGGGGCCTGTTTCATACGTAAATTTAATTTGTTTGAATCTGGTGCCACTAATGATATTCAAGCTTAACCAATACATGATTTACGAAATTTCAAGTCCATAAAAACAAAGCCAAAACGTTTTTGCAAATTTGGTCTTCCAATAAAAGAAGTGAGCGCAGTCCCGTGAAACGAGGCATATGATGTGTGCATTCATTTCACAGAGTATTCATTTAAATACCAGCCGGATATGTAACACATTTAGCATCATTCACAGAACTTTTCCTCGAGTAAAATTTTATTAATTCATTTATTTAATTCAGCGGTTATAGATGTGTAACAAATTTAATTAACTTATTTTATAAGTAAAATTGAATTTAGGATTATTTAAAATCTTTTGGAACATTTTTGTTGAATTGTTACTTTTTGAATTACATTGTACATTTTTTCCTTTTTGCAATCTCCAAAGTAAATTTGGAGTAAAATAATCAAATATATTGAACTCTCTACTTTAAATGTTAGATAAGTAAAAGAGCATTTAGATGATAAGCGATTGTAATAAGATTACCATATTTCAATATTCAAGAAAATGACTAAAACATTTAAATACATTTCGTGCAAAACACTTGTCATTCTGTATTACAGTAAATGAATCCGGTGTGTCTTTAGTGATTAGGCACATAACTAGACAATTAATTATCAAACTTCAACCCCAGCGACATGGAAACACGAATACTCATCGACACATTAAAATTCCGCATAAAATGTGTGCACCCTACATTATGTAATAGTGTAGTTCGTTTGATGAGAAATGCTCTTGAAGACGGTGTGGCTGCCTCCTCCGGTTGCACACAAGCAGGAGCTCGGGTTGCCAGTTAGGGCATCAGCCCCCCACCAAATCCCCTACCCCAACCTGACCCTCAGTTCGTGACTGGGCTCGATTTCCCTCTAAAGTTTATGTTCCCAACAGAACCCATATCTGAATGCCCCCAATGCGATAGTATATATTCAGTTGTAAGTACTGTAAGTCTGAGTTTATCATAGTTCAAAGAGATAAAATTCAATGGAATTGAAAATAATTATTTGTTACAATAATTGAAAATAATTATTTGTTTGAATAATAATTTGTTACATTGTACGCCCATGAAATTTCTTTTCATTTAATGTCGCTTTGTAACTCCTCTCGTCATATAGCAGTGCAATTTTCTTACATCAGTTTTACAACTTTCATGGTAACGGTAAGCGAATCACAACGGACAATACACGCCTCGGATCACAACAAACACATACACGCCCAGGGTGGGATTCGAACATGCGATCCTTTGATCCAAGACCGACAGGCTCTTCAGCCTTAGCGACCTCGGCAATCCAGGCCGGCAGAAATAGAAATTATCTTCTACCTAAGAGTATTTTCTAATAACATTGAACGAATCTCCGAAGTATTAAACACTTTCCGAATCACCACTTCCTCTTGAGATTTTGAGGAGAGAAAAATCCCTCCACAATTTTCCTCATAGTTCAAATACATAAAATTCAACTCAGCTGAAAATAATTATTAATAGTATACGATACATCATACGTCACGCGTAGAGGACGCGGCGGCCTCGCATCCGCAAGCAGCGTAAGACGTCAATAGAATCTAAATCATGAAGAAACCTTCACTATGGCGGAAGGTCGCCCACTTCCCATTACACACTTCGACTCGGCATTACGGTGTCACTTCCCTGAGCGACATGACAAGAGAAACTGCGACCTGCAACGTGACAGGCGAAACGTCAGCGTCTCAGCCAATGAAGTAGCGTCACCCGCACAGACAAGAAGAGCAAGGACTAATGTACAAACTAAGTAAAAGAGATTACATGCAAAACGTACGTAATTACATCAACATAGTTACACCAGATTACATACAAAAAATGTAGAAACTTCTCAAAAACAGATCCTTTCAAATAAAGGTAATACTTTGCCCTCCTTGTAATCAATTCAGGCAGGCGTCTCCCAAGGTTCAGTTCTTTTGGTTCTCCCAAGAGCAAGTCTGTCATTTTTTGTAGTGTCTTCTATTATTTTTTCTTTAAAAAATCAATTTGGTTAATATGTCATTAAAATAATTTCCTAATTTTAGTAAACAAATAATTACATTTTAAGTGTTCTCAGAACGCCCTATTTTTTCGGGTAGGCAAAGTTTAAATTCGTGTTCATCAGCTCAAAAGTACACAGAATGATGCAGAATTTTTTTCTCCTTTAACATCTTTTCCCACCATGTAACTGGACTATTACAGTATCAAGTCTAAATGATTGACAATACTAAAGGTAGACCCAGTGCATTTTACGACTCGGTAATCGCGCTAACTCATTAAGTCGAGCAATCAAACAGATAATGACGCCGTGCACCATTTCTCTGCCTCGTTTCCCCGCTTCCCGCTTCCGGTATCCCACCATTTCCAACTTGTCAACCGACACCCTTCCAACCCACATCCCTCATCTCGCCTCTCCATGCCCGTTCACCCGAGCACGTACCTTTTCCGCCCCCCCACCCCCGCGCAGCATCGCCGCCCTATTATTACACGAGAGGTGTGCGGCGCGGCGCCCCGCGGGCGACACGTCGCTTGCGAGGGGCGCATGCGAGGGACGCATGCGAGCAGTCGCGGACGATGAAAGCGCGCGCGCGCGCTTGCTCCGCACTCGAGTTATTAGTGCGCGGCAGCACGTGACGCGAAACGCAAGGAGCAGGGGGCGGCGCCACATCCACCCTCAAAGGGCCGTTCCATTGTGCGAAGGGCGCGGGCGCCGGCGAATGTTTTGCATTCCTTTGTGATCGGAAGAAGCCTAATTGTTCCGACTTCCCACTAATAGCGACTGCTGATTGCTACCTTTGCTACAATTTGTAGAATAATTTTGTTAATTCCTCGACAATTTTATGGGAAAAAAAATTATCGAGAGGTCGAAAATCGCAGATGTCGAAAATTACAGTTTCTCCGATGAGAGAAACACTTAAATGCGTTGCATGTAAGGCATTCTTCTTCGAGATTAAATTATATTAACTCGGGAGATGCTGGATAAATCTTATTTAGTTTGCAAAAGTAGTCTATTCACGGAACCGCAATAATATTAATAAAATGTAATATATAGATGATATGAATAGGTGAATAATGGAGAAGAGATTAATGGAATAATAATAATAATAATAATAATAATAAATTACTTCATAAATACAGCCAAAAATGTACTCATATTTATTTTCAAAAAGGAAAGACATTGTGTAATATTGCGCATTATGTAGCGGTATTAGTGAGAGATGTCCAATTGCGTTGACTTATCACTAAGAGCAGCCACATACTAATTTTCTTACACCCAATCGAGTTACTGATAAAGTTCTTCTTTAATATCAATGCAAAATAAACAAAAATTCTCAAAAATGACATTGCAATAAACCGCAAATGAATGTGGTCTGAATTTGAGTTTCCCCTCGGATGTTTCTTCTCTGCGAGTAACTGAAATTTGAGTAATCTATTCAAACTATTCATTGCATTATTTATTGGAACATTTTTGAAAACACTTTTTATATATTAGACTACTAGTGGATATTAATAAGAAAACATTGATTAAAATTTTAAATTCTAATGTTTATTTATTTGTTCATACGCATATTCATTGCTTTCGTTTGACATTGTGACGAACAATATGAATTCCGGACCTAGAAAAGCAAAATGATCTGATTTCTCCACTCACAGTGACTACTGATTTGCCATCTTTCTTTCAAGAAGAAACAATTTTACTGTAAGAGAGTTATCAACAAACGCTGTGATCGAAACTTGCAATTTAAAAACTTCACAAGTAAATATCGATTCATAGTTTTAATTTTAAAATACAGATTTGAAATTCATCAAAGATGAGCGATTATTTTATATAAAAGAAGCATCGATTTTTTATGAGCAGTTAAACTATATTAGACATACAATTCTTACATTTGAAGGAGCTTTTAAAGAGTTGCCCAGGTTTCTTTCGTTCCCTAAGAACTCTATATATTGTGTTTGAACATTATTCTATTCCTTGAGAAAAAATTGAGAATGAATAATCATTTACTCCACCTTGACTAAAAAGTAGACGTCCTATTCTTTGCAACAAATTGTAAATAAGATAGTACGCATTCAATAGAGCAAAATAAATTACATAAATTAAATACTTTGAAATTAAAATGAGTTGTCTTCATCATTATACACTGTACACTCACAGTTTGTAAAAACACCCAACTTTCTAAATTTGTTCTCCGAATCTGTCTGATTATAATAACATTTTTATAAACAATACTGAATAAAGAATAATCAATGCGTTTAGAGAAACGTCTAGCCTTGACACGAAGAATCGGAACACCATGGATCTCCGCATCCCACCAGATGGGGGGGGGGGGGAGCGCGTCCCGGCAAAAAGCGCACTGGTGGTGGTGGGGGGGAAGGAGGGCACGGGGAGGATGCCACATGGCGAAGCACCGCGTTCGAAACCCCTCCGCGCCGCGCCACATCACACCCACCACCTTGCTTCACCTCGTTTTACAACCTCCGGCACGCGCCCTCGCTAGCAGCTATTTGCAGCGGCATCCCCAGAACAGGCTCGTTCCAACTTGTGCGCGCCGCGTGGCAAACCTCCGGTCCCTACCCCCTCGATGCTCCTGCCCCCCACGCCAACACTCGCTCTAACCCCACCTCGCCCTCGTCTCCTTTTCACCATGTCTCACTTCCCCGCTACTTCGTCCCATCGTCACAAATCCTGCTTCGTTCCTTCCCTCCCCTCGTCCTCACCTACATCGTTCTTGAATCCCTTCGTTTCCCTCCCCACTTCCTCCAACTCGTACTAGCTACCGTCACATTCCCGTCGTGGCCTTCCACCTCTCCCCAACCCTTCCATCCGCAACCACGTCCGACCTACTCACTCATGACCTCTTCTTACTCACCCCACCTCTTGAATCACGTCCCAAGATCCGTCACACCATGGCCATCCAACTCTCCCCAGTCTTGCCACAGTTTCTGCTTCATTCCGTCCCCATCTCATCCTGCCTTTCGTTCTTGATTACCCTCGTTCCCACCTCAACTCCTTCATCTCGGCCTAGGACATCCCCGCCATGGCCACCCATCTGTCTCTTCCCGTGCCACATTTTTTGCCTCGTTCGATCCACCACCTCGACCTCAACTGCCTATTTCGTGAACCTCTCGTTCCCACCCTCACGTCCCCTCACTTTGACCTAGGTCCTAACACATTCCCGCCCCGGCCACCCCACCTCTCCTCATTTCGAACAAGGCAAACAATTTCTGCCTTCATCCGTCCCTCACCTCTTCCTCACCTACATCGTTCTTAAACTCCTCCGTTCCCACTTCCTCTCCATCCGTTCCAAGACCAGCCAGATCAAAGATCCCCCTGCATTCCCGTGCCGCATCACATCCCCACCCCTCAATTCCCGTGCCGCACTAACCCTGTTTCACCTTGTCTCCACCCCATCTCGTCCAGCCCGAACTTGTTTAGAAGCTCATCTCGACCTCATCCCCACCTTTCACCCACCTCATTCCAGTTCCCACCACGCTCCCGCCACAACTCGTCTCCGCCCAGCCTGGCCACACCCTCTTTGTGACAAATCCGCCTCCTCCGCTTCCCATGCCGCATTCTTCGACCCAGTCCTCTTCCCGTCCCTGCCATCGACTCACCCGTGCTTCTGACTCCATCTTTGCATCCTCCCCATCCACCCTCTCCACTCCTTTTCCCTCTCTTCGCTTCGTGCACTTTATGTCTCAAGGAAAGCGAAGGGAGCGAGGAAAGAGAGGGAGTGACGCACAGCAGGTCGAACTGCCGATAAGGAACTTGGCAACGAGCAATTTTCAACGCGTGTGGGAGTCTTGCTTCTTTGTCTTTCTTTTTAACTAATTTGGCGCACAGTTTACAGGTCATGTTTATAGTAGTTTCAGGCGTTTAATGATTCTACGGTTGTTTGATGTTAGGCGTTTAATGATTCTCTATGTGAGAGAGTTTGTTCTTGCCCAGAGTGATGCATGTAATTGCTATCCTTTGTAACAAAACATTCATGCAGCCGAATATTACGAGTAAATCGTATTTCTTAGCACATGTAGAGAAGAAAAAACAATGATAAATAAATGTTAAAATTGTTTTCTTATTATATAACTATTTCTATATGTTTGGGATCTACATAAGAGATGAAACATTTATGCTCTTTGACGTGAACTGACTTTACTTTCTCTCTTTACCCAGTTTTAGAGTCGTAAAACGAATGTAAAGAAATCATTAAAGCCATGGCTAAAACATTTTCTTAACAACGTTTTGTAAATGAAATAGACTGTTTGGCTTTCCATAGTGGACGAGAAATACGAATCAAAATTAAAATTGCATTAAATACACGCTCAAGAAATGCATTAGTATTGAAAAATATAACTCTTGATATTTTCACCTAACTCAGTAAAATGCTTGTTAATTCTGGAATGCTTTTATTATCACAATGGGCATCGTGTGGTGATAACTTTACTATCTTCCGCTAGGACCAAAAAATTTATCGATAATTTCCTACCTGCACGCCAGGTCAAATAGTTCTGTACGATTAGAAATCACAACTCTTGAAATATTTGTGTTATGTAACAGGTTTTTATTCAGTTAGAATTCCGAGAATAGTTAGATGTTGTGGGAAGTCTCCTTAAAGTCCAAAAATAAATGTATGGGACAACATAATTTAGAGATTAAAAATATCGTTACAAGATGATTTAAAACTTCATCTCCGTTACTATCTATCTGCTCTCTGAAGTATACTCGGTATAATTATTAAAATGGATTATTTCAGTACCCTCCTTAAATGTGAAAGTGTTCAATTGAAATTAGAATATTGAAAACACACAAAAACTTCCTGGACAATTTGTTAATAGAGTCACTCAATGGTTTCCTACAACACACTTTTTATCCGAAGAAATGACTGTAATTATGTTGAAATAAGTAATACTTCAATGTACGTTAAATATGTTGAAATGGAAATATCAGAATTTTTGTCTAGTAATTATTTAATCATATTTTACATTTACTGATGAGTATTGGGAAATTTTACAAACGAAACATTGAATTACCGAGAATGGTTAAAAATAACGGTAAAATGTAAAAACCAGAGAGGACAATGAAAATACTTTAAATGAAATAAAAAAAACACTTCATCCATAGCAATTTCCCGTGTGTGGAAATGGAAACAATATTTGACAGAGAGAACGATGGTGGTCGACGGGCGCGGGGTTGAAGAGTCCACCTCCGACGCCACACGATGCGAGTGCCCTGCAGCGCTACCTACCAGCGCCGCCGCTCAGCGCCTCATCCGACCGCTCCGACGGAGACGGACTCCTCCAGAGAGCGCCCCGTCCCGCTCACTTACGTGTAGAGCCTCTGGATTCAGAGAGTAGCACTCCCTTACACCACTCATTCTGCCTTTGCATATCGAGTTGCTTTGTGAAATGTTACCCGAATTGTCAGAAGAGTTCCATCTGCGAGGTTTTGCGTGTGTTCAAAGTCATAAATGTATCCAAATTATCCAATACTAAAATTCAAGCCATTCAAGCCTTTCAAATCCACGGCATCGCTAAAACAAATAGCGAGACACGTCCTGACTATAGGACAAAGAAGGCAAGCACTCCCCTCTGGCATTTTCAGGGCGTAGTGTAACACAAAAGCCGTTTTGGATATTGACTAAGGTCCTACGCGGACTCACTCACATAGCAGTAAAACGTGAAATATGTGCAAACTGAAACATAACTGCAGTTACACAAACCTTCGGTCAAGACAAAAAAAATATATAAAAATTTCTTTATCAGTAATAGCCAATGTGATGTTATTCATTACTTAAGAAATGGATAACAATAAATATGTGAACGGTACTTTTGAATTTTTGTTTATATTGAGTTTTGTAACCTGCCTGATAGCCAATCAAAAAGATCGTATATTGTCTTATTAATCAATATTAATACGTCCGAAAATATTCATCTTTCCCCCGTTTTAATTTCTTGCCAAAAATGAAGTCTTCCTGGAGGAGCTATCCGGAGAAAGGACATTAAATATCGGCGGTTGCT
Source organism: Gryllus bimaculatus (assembly GCA_017312745.1). NCBI lineage: Eukaryota > Metazoa > Arthropoda > Insecta > Orthoptera > Gryllidae > Gryllus > Gryllus bimaculatus. The sequence goes on along the minus strand of BOPP01000001.1, from coordinate 27,366,002 downwards.
CTACTTTCGAATCTACTCATAGATAGAGTACAGTTCACTTGTATGTTCTTCAAGGCAATAGCTTTTTACCTCAACACTCATTATTTATATGAATATAAAAAATGTCAAAACAAATATCACAACCGATAAGTTGGTTTCCAATTTGTTTGCACCATTATGAAGGTAATTTTAATTCCAACCACGAGCCATTCCTTTATAAAGCCAAACTTCTTTTATCTTGGACGGGTTTATTTGTAGAAATCTATAGTTCCCATGTGACAGGACGATATCCATGATGGGCGAGAGTAGCATCAAAAGCACTATCAGTATGAGACTCGCAAAATTGGCCAGCGTAGTATAAAAAGACGACCTCTTGACTCCACGTTATCCGCAGCAAAAGGAACGGCGCTTTTTTCTAACATCTCAGAAGATAATGGAGGATGGTGGAAACGATGCGGCAACCGAGCAAGAAGAACGGGAAGGGCAGCGCAGAGCAGATGGAAAGTGGGTGACGCGAGGGCAAGTTGGAGTTGGAGGTGATGGCGCTATTGAGACGGGGGCTGTCGGAAGATGGCAGAAGAGGTAATTGGCGAGAAGGAGCATACGCTCCTCGCTAGCGGGAAGGGCAGGAAGACGGAAAGGCTTCAAAAACAGAAAAATTGGAAAATTGAAAAAAAGAGACACAGGCGCTGAGATATGGAAGAACACCCGGCGAGTTTAGCACTCCGATGTGAAGTCGAAAAATTGTGATCTGTGAGGCGCATGACAGGTAGGACAAATAAACAAATAAAGGAGGCATTCAAAAGATTTTGAGGCGGAGAAAACAGTGCAATTTTATAGGTCGACGTGAAAATATGATGGATATTGAATGAGAAAAATGTAGAAAGAAATCGATAAATGTATTTATTGATTATTTCGTGTTTCACGTCCGCATACGTTACGTGGTTCATTAGGCCCGTACGTACAGTGAATAGTTTTATCATGGGGGTGGCAGTGTCCTTTTCTCGCTGTACGGTGAAATTCGGCGCCTGTGTACTCGTCGACTTGCGAATTTTCCCCATCCAGGTAACTTCCACCAGCGGGGGCACCACCCCAGACAGTTAAACCTCTAAGCTCACGATTCTTCTTGCGATACATGCGGTAGTGTACAGCATGAAAGTATATGTGTATTGAATGGATACGTCCCGTCAGTGAAGAACATTATTACTTTATCGATGGCTGCGTATTGTTCCTATGTGATAGGGACATCTGGCACGGACCTACTCGTCGGTTTACGTGGTTTTCCCCGCCTAAGTATATTCCACTAGCGGGACAAAGCTCCAGAAAAAGTGTAATGAATGTAAGTGTGAATGTAAGTCAGGGGTAAACATAGAACAAGGGAAAGGATGGAAAAATCGCTCGTACAGGCCATTTTGTTAGAGTTCTGCTCCGGCATTCGCCTGTTTTACCCGGAGAAACCACGGTAAATTGTCGATCAGACCAACTAGATACTAGAAATCTCCTCCAGACAGTGGCTGAATTCGACATAGCTATATAGCCAGTGTCACAAAATCTTGGCGAGACCGGCGAGACTCTTAGAAAGGACTCCTAGGACTAAGGAGGTTCGGCGAGTGGAACCTGGACGAGGCATACAACAGACGACGGTATCGAGGGAAAAGGATAGAAACGCAAGGTGAGATGCATAATGGCTGCGAAATATGGCTGGAGAGAGGGGAGCCTTGCGGAGCAAAGAGCAGGATACAGAAAAGCAAAATGCAAAGTCAATGAAACGAAGCGGAGTAGATGAAAAGAAGGAAAATAAAGAGAGGTCATGCAGGAATGGCAACGCGTGAGAAGCAGAACATTAAGAACATTCTAGAGACGTCGCCCAAAATACATCGACGAGACAGGACGAGTCAGAAGAAGGAGGAAGAAGAAGAGCGGAGTATCGGGGAGGTAGGCCGGAAGGGCCGCGGGGAGGCAGGAAAGTCGCCATTTCGGCGACAACGAGCTTGACGGAACAGCCGCGGGTCTGCAGCCGGCGAAAGGGTCATCTCGCTTTTTCTGCGAAAGAAATTGCGCGCCACTTAGCAGACGGAGCGGCGCGGTTTGCGGAACGGAGAGCGGAGACGCCGACCCAGAGCCGGGCGCTGCAGGGCTCGCAGCACGCACGCACGCACACACACACGCACACACACACGCACACACACAAACACGTGCTCGCACACGCACGTGCAAATGTTTTGCGTCATCGTCTGTTCCTCCCGTCGGGCGACGCAAAAAAAAAAGAAGGTTAAAAAAATACTTCGTGGTTCTAACGGAGGAAAAAAGCGGCAACGTTGCGGAAAACTACTCAAGTCGGAGGTATCATTACATGAGATTGTTAAATGCGCCAAAAACGGTAATAAACCTTAAAGAGATGGGTATGATTACAAATTTGTCTCAAGATTGCGTGAATATTTTACTTCCGGAACAGAATTTCGTAAGTAATATGAGAGAACGAAAGGAATTATTACGAACTGATGCGGATGAATTGTGAATGACGCGTCTAGTAAGCAGAAACGAGTGAAGCAAACACAAATGTTTCGTGTAATGTATCTTATAATTTAAGCCAATTACACTCAGCTAGAATACCAATACAGATTTTATCACCTAGTGAGTGCGGTAAACTTTCTGGAGATTGGTGAAGCAAGATGAGCAATGAGTAGTGCAAAGTAGGATGTACCGAAGACGAACGTGAAAATATGAGTGCACGACTAATTAGACGCATCAATTAAATTGAAAATGGGAACTCGAACAGAATATTTTAATACCAAGAAAAAATTGAGTATATTTTTATAAACACCTTATATTGTTATAGACTTCTGATCTGTAACACGCGGCTGACTTGTAATGTTTTGAAAAATTACGAGAGAGTCGTTTAAAAAAGAGCATAAATTGTTCACATATATCAAAGACGATGCATGATGTTATTTTATCCGATGAGGAAATTATAAGCATTGAGAACTCTTGTCACAAATAATTCTGAACCGTTCGAGGTATTTGACAAGTCGATGATGATACATTCACAAAAGCTGACAATAGTTCTGTTGAAGATCGCCAGAGAACTCTAATGTCTGATATTAGCGTTAGTACTAACTAAACGACAACAAAATGTAATTCCCCACATTTCTTTGAAAATTCTCCTCAGAATGTCAGATGTAGCAACGATTCGAGGAACTCGCTGTTGTTTACCAAAACAGGGGGTCTTGTGACGGTGGAGCAATTTCTAAGAAGAAACAAATTCCTTCGAATCCCAAATGGAGCTACATCCCAGGTCACGTCTTGGTCTGACAAATAGATACTCGCATTACTGCCAAAGACTCTCTATATCATTATAATATGTGCATTATTGGGAATAATATGTACATATGGGATCAGCCATTTTATCTATCTTTAAAATAGAAGTAAGAACAGAATGGGAAGAAAGAAACGTGCGCGGTTCGTGGAAAATATTGGTAGAAACAAAGGAAACGACTTACCAGAGAAACCGAACTCTAGATCTTTCATTCACAAGCAGTGCTGGGGATTGGCTGAAGACTTCTCATTCTCTAGAACTCTACCTAGCTCATTAACTTGTGTGTTGAAAAAATACCATTTTCAAGTCTCAAATTTCAGACCCTAACACCCCATCAAACTTTGTACTCGTTACTCGCCATTTCTCGTCATTAATTGCGACCAACCAGCAGACACCTAGAAAACATTGGGAAAGATGCCGTCAGTTCAAGAATCTTGCTACATCAATGCCTCGCTATCATTCACGTCAACTCTTTGCTTTACGAGTTTTCAAGCAGCGCGACGGAACGAGGCAGGCGTTGGATAGGCAACGGAGCGAGAGGGAGGGCGCGACGGCACATCCTGCGCGAAAGGGCGGGGAGCCGCTAGGGGCACTGCCTCCACCGCCTGGGGCTAACCCCCTCGAGTCGTCCCTTCCGTTCGCACTTCCTCCCGGAAGCACCGACGTGCCCTCTCGCCTCTCTCCGACCTTTCTACCCCCCCCCTCAGCGAAACCAGCGAGCTTTTCCTTCTCTCGTTTTGCGCTGTTCTGTTTACGTTCTAGGGCTGATTTTCTATACTGAAAGCGTGACCCACTTATTTATCCGTTAAGGGAGAAATGTTAATATTTTTGTGAATTGATTGTATAAAATTAAATACTATTTGGCATCGTAAAAGTCTTTTTTGCAGATACACAAATTATTCAAGGCATCAAAACAGAAATGTGTAAAAGTAACAAGTGAATTGTTCAAAAACTGCAAAATAAATTATATAAATAATTTTTGGACATGTTGTTATATTTCGTAGGTGACAATATATTTAAATCCGTGTTGCTATCATTACGTTCATGTAACCGTGCAGGATATTTAGCGTTGAAGTCAAAAGCAATAACCGTAAAGGTGAAAAGTAATCTCTTTGAACGTGGTAATCCAATCTCAAATCTCTGCTGGCCTGTTACTGTGACAAAAAAAGGCTGAGAATTACCTCGATTCGCTGAGTCAATATTACATCATCTCAACAGGAAGTTCCACCTCAGCAGTGCTGGATACGATATGTATTCTCCCATGCAAGATATTTTGGATCACTATGAATGGTATTCTTCTAATATGAACAGTATCTAAAGCTGACAATATCGCACAAAGTCAATATTTTATTGTTATAAATATACAATAATGCTTTAGATAAATGTACCGAGATAATGAAAAAACGGAAAATCGTTAGACTCTTGGCAACAATTTCGTACTGCCGTTATTTCTTAATTTCTTCTCTCATAGAATTCCTAAAATTACCATGATCTCAAATTCAGTGAAAATATTTTATATGCCAATCCAAGAAATTTAAAAATATAAAAACAAACAGATTGCAGTTCCAAACCACAGAAGATGAACAAATAAAAATTTTCAAAGAAAAACAAAAGAAAATTTGTTTTCCCATCCAAGACAAAATGCAAGCTTCACTAGAACAAAACGCAATATACACGATTAGATACAGAAAATGACGGCACTTGCTCACTTTCTGTAGTTTTGATTTGCTAGGGCGTGGGCCCGGGAGGTGGGGTCGGAGCGACGAAGGGGTATCTGCGGGACCGGCCGGGCCCACACCCTCTCACCCTTTTTCACCGCCCGCGGGGACTTATTAAACTTGCATCCCCCGGCCTGGGCCCTCTATTGAGATATTTATAGGCTCTAGGGCTAAAAGCCGCCGCAACCCTCCGCCTTGGTTTCCCTTCCACCATCGCCTCCGCCACAGCCCTTTCCTTCTCCGTCTCCCCCGCCCCGGGACCCCGGCAGTTTACTCGCCCGTCCCTTCGTCCAGCACCTCCTTCACGTGTCCCCTGCCTCTTCAACTTCCTCCGCTTCCTCCATCTCCTCTTCCTCCGCCCCCTCAGCCTCCGTCTCCTTCTCCATTTGGTCGTCTATCGCCTCCTCCCCCTTCTCGTCCGACTTTTCCACCGTCCGTCGTTTATTTCGCTTTCTCGTCCAACGCTTCATATCCTTCATCTCCTACGCCCCCTTCTTCACCTACTTCCCTGCCTCTGTTGCCATCGTTACCATCGCCGTGGTGACCTCTTTCGCCGCCGCCGCTGCCACCTTCCCACCTATCACCACCACCACCATGACCTCGACCACCTCGCCATCTTCTCCTCTCTTCCCCCTCTACCAACCACTTCCCTCCCCTCCCCCACCTCCTCCGCTCGCTTCTTCGCCAGCTCTCGACCAATGTTTGAATATTCGGCGGAGGCAAAAGTGCTTAGGCGGTAAACGCATTTCCCTCTGGTCAAAGAATTTTGAATTAAACATGTTTCCGCGCAGAAAAGGGTCGGGGCGACGTAACGAGGTTGCGGCCAAGTCGGCGGAAGCCGGCAGCAAAGCGAAGCAGGGGACAAGGTGCGGCCGTGTGGCGCGAAGGTAGGGCTGTCCCGCCCGCAAAAAATAAGACGACGCTTCCCCAACGGGGCGCAGGAAATCAGCTCACCAACCAATCACACACCTAACCACTGGCGTACCACGTAGCAACGCCAACTGCAGACGTAACTATCTAACAGACAAATCTTTCAATTAATTTTACGTAACATATCATTTACAGAGAGATGACGTACACCTCTAAACATTAATCAAAACTTAACCACAACTCCTACACTGCAAATTTAATTTTTTTGTTTAAAGATGTTAAAGAAGCATCTTCGCTGTTAAGAATTCTATGTTAAAGATGCACCAATTACAGAAATGTGTACCTGTAAGCTGCGCACAAACAATCTCTACTCACTACCCATGTAAAAATATAGTAAACCAGATATACTTGACATAGTATAAACGCAAAATGTAAACTAATCCATATATAAGTTCGCAATCTCAGCATAAAATTCGGATCATAACCCAATATTAATACGATTTAATCCAACAACTCCATTTACTTCTTACAATCCGCTAATAAATGTTAAAATCATTTTGAACTTCTTTCACAACCATACTATAAAATAACTATCCTGAAAACATGACTACAACAAATAAATGACCAAACTATTGATTAATCGATAAAAACCTTCGAAAATAACATAAAAAGAGCAATAAAATCGTCAACCATTAGACAAAGCAACACGAACAAAATAAAAAATATTTCCCTTACCTACTGACATAACAAATCTAATTACCTAGAAATATAAAAAACGCAGACAGTGGCAAGTCATCCGAAGTTCCTTGATTAAAACTATATTAAATTCTCTAACCAAAAAAGTTAAAAACGAACTAGAAAAGGAATCGCAACTTCAACCTAATTCTTCGACGCTTTGGACAGCAATAAAAATTAATAACCAATTGAAAAACACAAAATCTAATACATCAAACAACATAACAGTCACTACTGATATTGAAAAATCTGAACTCCTATTAAAACATATTAAAGCCACTTTCACTAGTAATATGAGTATTAATACCAACTTTAAAAAAGTTAATTCAGAGCTTTCGCAATCTATTACACAGTTTCAGAAATATTTAAATTCATTAACCCAAGAGAATCATAATTCTTAATGAAAAATCTAAAAAACCAAAAATCCCCAGGTTTTGACAAAAGCTAAAATATATTAATCATTAACAAAAACTTCCAAAACAAGTAATAAACTTGAACAGAAATATAGAATTCTGGTCTCATATTAAATTATTTCCCACAATTCTGGAAAAGACACTGAAAATCTCTTTGTAAAACCAAGTAAAAAGCGTTCTAAAACAGAGAATTATCGACCTACAAGTCTGCTTACAACGCTTTAAAAAATCTTCGAAAAATTAATACTAAATAGAATCAACACAATCGTAAACTGTAACAATATTAAACCCTCATCACAATTTGGTTCGGTCAATAATCATTTAAAAATACATCAACTATTACGACTAACCGATTTCATCGCTAGTAACCTTTCAAAATCAAAATAATACATTAGCACTATTTCTAGACGTAAAAAAAAGTGTTCGATGAAGTATAGCACCAAGTTTTATGTCATAAAATACGCCAATAGGGATTTCCGTAATATTTACAACGAATGATAGTAAGATTCCTGATGAATCGCAGATTCAAAGTACAAGACTTAATACCATCTTCTGTTTATAATATCACGGCAAGTGTCCCTCAAGGATCGCCATTATCACAAACCCTATTCAATATATTTATTTCAGATCTTCCACAACTAAATCATTCAAAAATCAAATTCGCAAATGTCACCGTAATATTACAGCCCATCAAAGCTTAACAACAGTCCGAAACAGACTTTAAGAGTATTTAAACACACAGAATGGTTTCGGCGATGGAAAAATAAAACCAGCCCATCCAAATGTAAAGCAAAAATATTTTCATGAAAAATATATTCTATAAATTCATTAATTCTAAATAATACATACATTAAATGGCTCTCCCCTACCACTTCAATAAGATACTTAGGTCTACACATTGATAAAAGACTTACTTGGACAAATAACATAAAAATTACAACTAACAATACATTCATAAAAAATTTAAACTGAATGCACTAATTAATAAAAACTCAAAACACAATATAGACACGTCAATATCTATCTTCAAATCTATAATAAGACCTTCACTAACCTAGGCCAGTCAAATTTGAGGAGGTGCGATCAACAACTATTTAAATAAACTACAAATAATTCAAACCAAGCAGCTACGCTGAACAAGAAACGCACCTTGGAATACCCACAACAATCAAATTCAAAAAGAACTCTCTATATGCCCAATAAAACAATGAGTAGACTCTCCACCCGATTCTATGCTAACCTACCATGCAGCCCTGCAACCCAAAACTTGAATTAGGATCCGTATCCAAGAACTAAAAGACGGCATTCCAAAGACTTACTTCGATCTTCATAAAATATCATAAAAGAAAGCAATAACTTAGAAATAAAATTGATTAGCTAGAAGACCGTTCCTGGACACTGGAATTATGACTGATTCAAAACCTAAAATAGAGTAAGAGGCTGAACAAGGATTAATAAATTAAAAATTTTAAGAAACAACATTTTTATCTATTTTAAAGACCCTTTTTTATATTTTATTACTTTCACGTTCATACCAAACGACTGCAGGAGTCAAAAATGTATGCAAATCTGGTCCATTTCACGTCCGAGGCAAGCAACCTACTGGTTGGTCTGGAGTCCTCCGTCGTGTGGCAGCGCTGCGCGTCGTTGGGACCCCTGCGATTTGCATGTAGAGGCTTTCCCGCAGCCGTGATCGATGCGCGGCGGTGCACCGCGGCCCTCGGACCCTCCCCCTCCTCCTCCCCCCCTCCTCAAGCCCATTCGCCTCTCCGCTAACGCAATTGGCCGAACGCTCTTCACCGTCTTGGCTCCCCCACTGACTCGAGATGCACAGGTTACAGCACAACCACGCGTCCATCCCTGCTCTTTGGACGAGGGCTGGTGGAAAACGTATTTTTACATGATAATACCGGTCAGGCAAGGTATTTTTAATATTTACAAGACGAAAGTCATGATGCACGCTGACATTAAATTTAAGCATTTTGCATTGTAGAAAGAGGGATTTATTGAGAAAATACACTAAAAAGAAACATCGAACGTTCATTTAAAAACTGTTTATCCTCTAGTAACAGAATGTAAAAAGAGTCTCAAAATAAATGATACACATTTTTAGGTAATGTAAGAAGATTGATGATTATCATTTAGTGACAGTGAATGTTTGGTGGGAAATTCCGCATATCAAAGTTTCATATTTGACATTTGCCCTATTTGGTAGCTACCACAGCGTGCTCAGGTTTTCGTGGGTACTCAAAGTGTGATGAGTTGCATTCCTTTCAAGGGCAATCGGTACACAAGCAACATTGTTGTATGAAATTTACCAATAAGTGTTCTTCGATAAATTATGATTTTGGTTCTCTGAATGTCTCAGAAATTTGTAAAATGTCAGACGAATACATTTTGACCTACTTCTGTCATCTTCAGTCTTTAGAAGAAATCGATTAAAAAATCCATTTCTCCCTATCAATGATGTGAACGACACCAAATATATTTAGCATAGTCAGAGGATATTCTAATCTCACGTCTCATTGCTGTATATTGATTGATTAGTTCGTATTTCTCGGCTCGTCAACTGCTATGGCCATTAGACTCATTGTAGTGAGGTTTTATCAATGCAGTTCTTCCTCTGCTGGACGGTGTGATCCGGTGCCAACTTACACGTCGGCTACGCAGGTAACTTCTACCAGCAGGGCACAGTGCCAGCAGCAAGACAAGCTCTAAGCTCCCCACTGGCCTCCTTAAATATGTCGTAGTGAAGTGCATCTATCATATCTAGTTATCTTGCTTAATAGAATCACAACACAAAAGTTAATAACTACACTTGTAGAGGTCATACGTACACTTATGTGTATGTGGAACTCATGTAATTGTACGAAATTATTCCACTATCAATAACTCACAAACTTTACTCCGTCAAAATCCCCTTTAACCATTCTCCATCCACAACCCACAAACTTTACTCCATCAAAATCCCCTTTAA
>BOPP01000001.1:27318099-27353249 GCA_017312745.1 Gryllus bimaculatus | reverse complement strand
CGGTAGCACGATGCCAGCAGGCAAGACAAAGCTCTAAAGCTTGGGCGTTCTGCGCTGGACACCGACCTGGCTCCTATCGATGCAATGTATTATGTGTATCCGTAGTGAAGTGCATCTATCATATAACTAGTTACTCTGGTGCTAATAGAATCACACACAAAAGTTAATAACTACACTTGTTAGAGGCTTCATACGTACAACTTAATGTGTATGGTGGAACTCATGTAATTGTACGAAATTACTTCCACTATCATATAACTCACAGACTTTAGCCTCCCGTCAAAATCCCTTTAACCATTCTCCCATGCCACAGACCCACAACTTTACTCCACAAAATCCCCTTTAACTATTCTCCATCCCACAACCCATAATACTTTTGACTCCATCAAAACCCATTTAACCATTCTCATACATCCACAACCACAACCTTTACTCCATGCATTAAATCCCCTTTAGACCATTCTCAGAGCATCACACAACCGTCAAACAAACCGGTTTACTCCATCAAAATCCCCTTTAACCAGTTCTCCATCCACAACCCACAAACTTTAACTCCATCAAAATCCCTTTAAACAATTCTAGTACCACAACCATCCCATGTACATCAGAGTCAATTATGTCTGAGCATCGCCAACGTTGCCTCTTCTACTCACCGTAAGTTCCCGGTTTCCTCCGCCCACACTGCTGCAACCCATACCTCCGTCCGCGCGTCGCCCTCTCCGCCCGCCCGGGTCGCCGGCCCTTCCAGCGCGGCCCATCTGTAAGCCGCGGGGCGGCGCCGCCCCCGAAGGGCGTGCATTAGTGGGCGGAGGCGCCGGGCTTGCGAGCGGTATTTCTCTCCTGCCGCCGCCTGCAGCCTCCTGCCGAACGCACAGTCTGCGCCGAAACGACGCCAAATGCGCAGGACAGCGCATGTGTTTGTGACCTGATCTGATTGAAATGATTTCGTTTGTGGTCTTCAACCCGCTAACACTATATCTGATAGTATTGGTCTCGCACAGTGGTGGTGTGCATTTGGTGGCATGTTGTAGATCACAGGAGCGTGAACAGTGATCTACCATTCTGATCTGAGGATCTTTGCGCCGAGCCTATAAGCATCAGATTTCACGGTTTTCCCCGAAGCTGAATCAGCGGGGGACACCGCCCCAGTCGGCAAAAGCTCTAAGCTCTCCGACAAATATGAGTGAAGAAGATATACAAGGGTGAGCGTAAGTAAGTGATTGCAGACAGGAAGGGAACGGGGAAGGAAACAACGCCGCGCGGTCATGGCCAGTTTGTTAAGGGGTAGCTGTCTGGCATTATCCTGGTGTTGATCTGAAATGCCACGAAAAGCTATCGATCAGGAGCATCTGGCCGCTAGAAGTTCTCCTCCAGAAAGCGGCTGAATTTGAGCATCCTATCTAACTTAACTGTGTCAAAGAAATCATTCCGATGTCAGCCATCCACTAGCGACTCCTCTGCCTCAGAGGCACTTAATAGGTGTATCAGTTGTGTCTGAGACATGAAAGTCGGTTTTGTCTGCAAGTAAACTTGTCTCGACATGATAATTAATTACCACCGAAAACATTTATAATGATGAATGTTCGTCAATTCAAAAACACTTAATTTCAAACTTAACGGGATGTATTAGTGCCTAAAATATGCCGAGTTGGGAAAATCTGGGAGGTGCCTGTTAATTTTCTATTCTCCACATAAATTCAACGGATGGGCCTTCTTTTTCCTCCACACCCCGTCCCTACTCCTCTGCTTAGCGGTGAGTGGGTGGTCCCCCATGCAGCTCGAAGTTCTGTGGCGTGTTAAGTGCCGTTAGTGGGAGAAGACTCCCATTAAAGAGCGTCTAAACCCCTCTGATAAATGAATTACATAGTTTTTCTAGAAACACAACTCATTCTCAGATAATTTATTTATATTCTTTATTTTATGAAATTTCATTATTTCCGAAGTTTATATCGTCTCCAGAAGTTGGAGAAAGGAAAAAAAATAGATTAGAGAAAGGAAATGAATTGGAAGGATAAGTAGAGAAAGAATGCGAAGAAAAAACAACAACTTAAATTTGGAATGGCGAGGTCCAGGAACATTACAACAGGAAAGTGATACCCAGCGGATTGCCTTGCTTACAATTTTCCCGTGCAATGCGCAGTATTGACAGAACCTGACTTAGTGGAAGCAAAGTTTGACTAAACGGACTACTAGTGGAAGTCGTTTTTTGGAATCGTGCTGTCTTTATTCTTGAAAAGGGAAGGAGACCTTAATAGAAAACAATTTTTTAAGTATTTAAAAAAACGTTCAGATGATATCGCCACAGGCAGTGGTGTTTAATGTTCGTCTCCGTTCAAAGGACTGAATAAGGCATGTATATAGATGAGAAAAGAAAGATATTAATGAAAATAATGAAAGTAAACAATAACATACAATATTTAAGAAAAATGCAGCAGTCGCCGTTGCTCCACGACTCACAAGAATTGTGAATTACAATCTCTAAGGTAATTGTGAGACTCTGAAATGCCGAATTTGCGGTGGAGAGTCCATTGGTCATAACGTGATTTAATATAACATGTTTAAACATCTGCAATGAGAGAAACGTACCTAAAACTCCCAATAGCGTTGGTGTAATGTAACAAACACCCACGATACTACAGCAAAAGAAATACATATTTGGACCGTATATTAGTAAATACAGGAATTCACGAATCTGCCGCAAACAACTACTTTTCTCAGTGGGCGATATCGTTGTTTTCACATCGCCCGCCTGATCGTTGTAACTGGGACCAGTGTGCGTTGCCCCAACCCCACCCCTACCCGCTCCTTCGCCTCTGAGTAGATGCATGTTTAACGCCCCGTTACGGAGGTGGCTGCCACCGCCGATCGAATTCTCCGCCCACTCAGAGGCATTTGCCGGACGCCCTTCGCGAGAATGATATGGAGGCGTGCATAAAACATACGGCAAGCGCGGCAACGCACGGGCGAGGGAGGCGAAGCGGAACGAGGCGAATCAGAAACGCAAGTACGATGTCGTATGCGTCTGCCATCAGAATCATATGATTAATTGATTGGAGAAAAGGGCGCGTCAACTGCTAGGGTCGTTAGTCCTGTAAGTGTAGTGCATGTTTTATCCCGAAAGGCGGTAGTGATATTTCCCCCTAGGACAACGAGACCTAATGATTTCTTCATTAGTAGCTTCAGTACTATTATATTACCATTACTATATTACTATTCACTACACTTTTTAGGAATAACAAATATTTACATTTAGCATCTGGCTCAAAAATATGATTCAAAAATGAATAAATATTTTTAATACAGCTAATTGCAATTTTGTAACACAATATTTGGTGGTAATGAACCAGTACATAGATACGTACAACTAGAAAACAAAGGGAGGAAAACAAAGGAGATACGTCTCTTTGGAAATCATCCGTTCAATATAGGTCTCAAATGGAGTACAAAATATATTTCACGCCTTGACATCTCTAACTATAAAGGAATGATACTCTCTCCTAATTCAATTTTCACTACTATGAATTTCTGTTAACTTTCGAACTCTACACTTACGATATGAATCTCAGCGTTTAACATTCTTGGATGAGTGGATTCAGCGTTTAACATTCTTGGATGAGTGGATTCAGCGTTTAACATTCTTGGATTGATGGTCTGAGAATGTGCGGCGTTTGCACTAGTTATCCATCTCAAGAGCCTGCCGGCAGGAGCGGACAATGCTAAGCAGCGCGCTAATACAGGTGGCGCCAGGCGAGGCGAATGCCGGAGGCGCCGCGGTGGGGGGCTCAGTAATTATGTCGCGCCTCGCTCCCACTCGGCGTGACCAGCCGCTCTCGTGGGACGGGTCGGCCCGGCCGTCCCCGCTTCTCTCTCGCTCAGCGTCACCGTTTCTCATCTCAATTCCTCGCTGCCGCAATCCTCAGACTCACTTCTACCCCGCCCCCTTCCATCACCGTTTTCTCCTGACTTCTCGCCCCCTCCACCGCCATCTCCAGACCTTGCGTCTATCTCCGCCTCCCGGCTCTGCCATCCTCCAAGTTCGCCTCTTGCCTTGACCCCTCCGCCCCCATCCTTCTCCACCCTACATTTACCCACCTCCACATCCGTCTTTTGATTCCACCTCTACCACCGTCCCCTCCACCGCGGCCATCGCTACCCGGCGCTGTCTTCTCCCGTATTAGCTTCTATCCTCGACATCTGCGTTGCCGCTACTCCTCACCTCCACCTCTACAACCCTCGCACCGTGACAGCACCATTCCTCAACTCTGCTTCTATTTCTTATTAGGCTCCTCCGCTGCCGCCACATCCCGATTCCGCCTCTACTTCCCGAGCCTTCCACCACCGCTCCACCTGCGGCCGTCCCCACCCTCGCCTTGTGGCCCTCATCGCTGGAGAATCGTCTCACTTCCACCTCCGTCGCAACCAATGTCCCTACAGTCGCTTAAGTTACCTTGCTTGTCACTGACACATCTGCTACCCTCGCTGTTTCGGGCATGCCATCTCTGCGAATCCGTCAGCAATACGTCTCACCAGTGACCATCCCCATCTCCCCTACCAATCGATTGCAGTCTTCTTCGTCTCTCTGCTCTCATTTCAACCCTTGCTGTTAGCATCACCTCCGTCTCGCCGCCGCCGCCACCGCACCTTAAACAATCACCGTCACTTCCGTTGCCTGATCATCCGACACGCCACGCCACGCCACGCCACTCCACGCCACGCCGCTCGCGGCCTCCGGCTTCGAATCCTCCGGCCTCCGCCTCCGCCCCCGCTTTCGGTAAAACTCATTTAATGACGCCAAGCAAAATAGTTTATGATCTCAAATTTGACATACGATCTCACTGATGCTTACTGAGTGATCGTCACCTTGTCAATGTTACAATGTTATGGACGAGAGAATATTTGAGAGTAAAGTTTAAGATAAATGAGGCAGTAATACTTAGGAAACAACATGNNNNAAGAAGAAGAAGAAGAAGAAGAAGAAGAAGAAGGAACTGAACTTAAACTGAACACTGAAGCGGTATGTGTCCCGAAGCCTACTAGAACGAAAGATTTCCGTAATGGTAGAGGTGAAGTGCAGCTGAATGGAAGGAACAACATCGAGATTCAGTAGACGAGTTTGTGTGCTTTGACGGGACAAAATGAAATATTATAATCCAGCTTGTAGGATAAGGTAATATTAAAATTTGCACCATAGTTTTCATTATTTTATATCAGATGACATTTGGGAATAGAATTAAGCTCGTGATGGAAAACTTGTGGACACATATAAACTAAGAAAATAATTATTAATTGATTTAGAGCCAGATTTAATATCAAGTAAACAAAGATATTATCAATCGAATTTTAATTCAAAATGCTATCGGTGTTGTTATTATTGTATATTTGACTGTCACATTTAACCTACCGACAAGATATTGACACGACGAAAATTTATTTTACTCTGAAAATGTATATGAAACATTCATTTGACTGAAGGTCAAATTGCAAGTGCAAGATAATCATCTACATTTTCCTTAAATAAATATATTTTCTGTATTTCTCAGATATTTATAGGAGCATCAAATGTGTCGCATTTACGACCGCGCTAAGCAGTCATTGTTTACGTCCACGTAATGGTTGCAACAGGCGGCGAATTCTGTAATATAATTTCCTGCATCCACTTGAGGGTGTGTCGTGATGTTTTGAGCAACGGAAGATTGCCAAAACAATTAATAGGCTAGAACGTCTGTATTAGCAATACAAAAAATTAAAAATCACTGAAATGCTTACAACGGTACAATCTGGTAGTTTCGAGGGGCGTAATTCGGTTTCGCAGTTTGAGTGACAGGAGGAGCGGAAATCGCTTTGCACGCCTCTGCAGAACGTTGGGCCGCGCACACGCCTGGGCAATCACATGCTCCGAATATCGAGATTTACAGAGGCAGAAGGATTAAATATCCGTGATTGCAAGAGCACGAAATTTCATCGAATTCTATTAATTAATAAAATAAAACGAAAATATTGATTTATCACCAATAAAAACTGTATAGAACAAAGAAATTTTATAAAAATAA
This sequence comes from Gryllus bimaculatus, assembly GCA_017312745.1. Classification (NCBI taxonomy): domain Eukaryota; kingdom Metazoa; phylum Arthropoda; class Insecta; order Orthoptera; family Gryllidae; genus Gryllus; species Gryllus bimaculatus. Next base: position 27,347,199 of record BOPP01000001.1, on the reverse strand, counting down.
ATAAATTGAATGAATGCCAAATATAGTATAAATGCAACCGTCAGGGGAAGATAACTCTGACGAGATAGAACCGATTTCCCAGATTTCATAACAGAGAATAGGAAAATGTTCGTACCGGTGAGCTGTGAGCACAGAATTTCAATTCAATTGCAATCAGTAATAATCTTTGATATTCGCACTGTTGAATTCCAGAACTTAGTGTATTGAGACGACTTAAACAGATTTAAAAATACGATTCCATCGTGAGGCGTGGAAACCAGTGGTAATGATTGCAAAAAGTATACAATTTTACCTTAAAGTGTTTCAGAGTCTTTTTTTTCAGTTCCTTAAAGGATCGCGGTTAGAAGCATTTCCGGTAATAAAAGAATAGAAAAAACTTAAATTTAGAATTAAAAGAGTTGAATTATGTCCTACTATTCATTATAATCAATAATTAACATAAAAGTTTGATTTCGTTTCCTCATTTTTGATGGGCTACCCCTAGTGCGATCAATAAAGAAATTCGGAAGAACAAAGAAAGAAACGATAGAACATCGGAAGAATGCAATTTAACGGAAGGCAGTATAGCACTCAGTGACGGAAATCAAAGGAGCGGAGGAGAGAGCAAAGAGAGAGAAGACAGGAAGGAGCGAGGGAAAGAGTGAAGGCAGGAAGAAGCGAGGGAAAGAGTGAAGGCAGGAAGGAGCGAGGGAAAGAGTGAAGGCAAGAAGAAGCGACGGAAAGAGTGAAGCCAGGAAGAAGCGAGGGAAAGAGAAGACAGCAAGGAGCAAGGGGGAGAGATGACAGCCAAGGAGCGAGGGAGGGAGGGAGTGACGGCAGAGTAGGCGCAAGAAGTAGCACGGAATAGAGCGCCCCCACCCCGCAGGAGACGACATCCAGGAAGAACAAGTTGGCAAGCGTGTTCCCCCTAATTGAATGCACAGGCGCCACTCCGCCATTGACTCTTTCCGCGCTTCGAAGCTCGACCTCTTCTCGCACACAGAAGTCTGACATTCAACTACCAAGGCCGTACTTTAAACAAATACTATACGACGTTATTGGAGATAATATGATATTGAAACTTTAAGCGTAGAACATATTTAAACTTTCAAGAAATAAATTAAATATTTACAGCATATGTATCTAATGAAAAGAAATAATCCTAGATGTACAAAACTTAAGATTTGTATTTTCCCGAAACTTTCTTAAGGAAATTTTGTAATACACAAAATACCTTTTGTTATAAAATATTACATAGTATATACTCGTAAAACCACCTAGTTTTATTATTTTAGTGCTTTAAATTACAATCATATTTTATCTCTGAATATATTTATACTTTAAATAATTTACTCTAATTGCTTTCTTTGTATTTGCTCAAAAAACGAATATTTTCCTGTTTACTTCAAAACAATTGTTGAATGTTGAAAGTCTTCATTCTTTATAAGATGTAATTACGAAAAATAAATTATGAGCGATTCGTACTCGCCTCATTTTTTCAGAAACTACACAAGACTGGTTTTAATCTGTAAAGCAAACAAATTTTAAAAATAGTATTCATATATAAAGCATTTTCGATCTAGATGACTAATTCTCCGACCTTTAAAGGCACGTACGTTTTGTGCCTAAACAAATACTTAGGTATTTGCCGTCACTTATGAACTTTGTAGTGTGCCGAAATTTTTTCGAAACTTCCAAAGTAGAGAAAGGGATTTTTTTGTTCCCGTTTATTTTTTTATGTTAATTACATTACCAAGGTACTTGTATTTCAATACTTTTGCTACCACAGCTTACGTACTGAAAGAAGAGAAGGTAAAAAGGTGATGGAAACGCTTTCCATGAGCAGACGAGACTACGAGCGAGAACTATAAATGAAATATAACTATAAATAATCAGCCAATCATCCGTAATTTCACGTGGTGACAATTTGCACATTGTCCCCATAGTAAGCATTAAAATCACGAACTATAAGTACAAATCCTTTAATAATTGATTTAAAATTATAACAAAATAACCTCAAAGTCTCACATGCGAAAATTTACATAAGAAAATGTTTAAAAGGAAATGTGTAGATTAGTAAGATATTCATGCATTACATGCTCTACAAATCACGAGTACCCAGTAACTTATACACGCAACATATGAACGCCTTCTTCGAATCTTATTTAGTTAATTGTCAAGCCTAACAGTTCTGGTTTAGGAACCTATTATTTTAACTTTGCTCAACGTTTATACAATTGAAACAAATACTTAGGTTTTAGCAATTTAGTGATGTATTCTCCATCGCGCAACGTAGGGGTAGGATTCTAGTTTAATACACCCAGTAATCTGTTTCCTATATTATTTCAGTAATATAGATAACTTTCGTGGCTCTCACATGCAACAAATCTTTATAAGTAAAGTCTCTAAAGAAAAAGAATTTCACGAAGATGACGAATAGCACTTTGACATCAAAAATATGGAGAATTTGTTTTTTAAAAAACGCATCTAAATATTCATATCAAATGCAATCCGCAACACTCTGGCAAAATTTATAGATTAATAACTCATAAACGAAACGTTCTAGGGTCTTTAAGTTTTGAATACAAAGGCCTCCCGCAAAAAAACTGTCTATGCTCGAAAATCTACAGAATTAGATCTTTCTGGATATTCTATTTAACATTTGTCATTTTCGCGCTTCTCGATGCCACCACAAAATACATCATACAGTGGTGCAGCTTCGTTTTAAATACCCAGTGACTAGACCTCGAAATTTTAGACACAAAAATATGATGATTTAGACACCTAAAATATATCAAAATAACGAAATTAGGCACTTCTAAGCAGGAAATGTGACGTTTCAGGCATTTAAAATAGAATATAAAATGACTAAACCAGGCAAAGACATTAGACATGAAATGTAATGTTTATGGCATTTAAAACTGATCACCAAATGATTAAATTAGACCCTTTCTATTATGGAGGAAAATCACGTATTTTTATTTTTATGAGAGACACAACAAGCATATTATTTTATTCACTTTCATAATTAGCAATATAGTGTATGTCCAATACATATTCTCCAAATTTTTTACGGGAAGGCTGTGTGTTATCTGTTAAAATAATTTACAAAGCTGAAAATTCACTTTTCTCCAAGACAGATTTATAGATGCAAACATACATTCAGTCACATTTCTCGTACACATTTCTCCTGGAACTTCTTCACTCATCTTAAAACTTTAAAATAATAAAATAAAAAAATAAAAAACACTTTGTACCATACGTTCTATTTAACCATTTGACTATTTTGTAAGTTTCGCTTTTCCAACAGTTGGCTTTTTCTAGACCAGTGCTTTTCCTCGCCAGAATTACGAAGACGAGCCGCGGCGATAAAACTCAACCTGTCAACATCGCAGCTGCACCAGGAATAGGTGCATTTGCCTAAGAATTGCGTGCTGATCAGAGACTAGCACGAAACTCGTTTTTATGTTGACTTGCAGAGCTTCTTGTGTTCGGTTTGTTGGATTAGAGATTTTGGTGCGTAGTCGATTGTGTATTCGATCAAATAATATATGCGTTTCTGGAAAGCATTTGCATTTCCGTAAAACATATTTCAAAAAAAGCAAATTCTTGTAAATTACGGGTAATTATTAAAAAGTACTTGAGACAAAATCATTAAAATAGGCATCAACAGCCCTTTTTAAGACTTTTTGGCACTATTAGATGCTTTCAGTAGTTATGATTTTTCATGATTCATCAACATCTGCAATAGTTTTCCACAACATCCTAAAGAAACTATATAGGCATTTGGCCTAATATCCGAGATCTAGCTAAGACAATGTTGATCAGTGAGTCGAGCGCTCCCTGCAGCGATAAAGGAACACCACGCCGATTTCATTCGATACTACCGTCATAATATTCGCTCTGCTAAATTCACCGAAAAGAAATTGTTTATATATTTTAATATTCTCTTGAATATACTACCTAAATATTAAACCGATGAGGTACAATTTTGAACAATTTTAAGGAAGATATTATTTAAATCTAAATTATGTTGTCTATTTAAATTTACTAATGCCTGAAAGAATAACCACTTCTTTACTTGTGTGTTAGTATTGTGAATTATTCCAAACACATCTGTTTATAATAGTGAATTAACCTTTATTGAAAATTTTGTTTCAATCACCAATTGTATAGTTATTTTTACTTCCATCTGTTATTCTGTAAGTACATTTGAAGTTATCTTTATACATTGTTAAAACAAATAAACACGTTTCGTTTAAAACTTTTCCCCTTAATAAGAAAAAGCAAGAGGGTGGGATTTAACAACGAGAGATCTTTGCATGGGTACGCGAGTTCTTTTTTCTAATTTTAATACACCCAGTGTAAAAGAGATCCCGTCGTTGCCCTGGTTGCAATTTACATGCGCTCCTAGTACATGTAGTGGACATTTTGGGGCTATGTGAAGCACTGGCAACGCGTGTGCAGCATTGTGGGAAAATACATACTGAAAATATGCCGCTTGGGTAAAACTTCCCCATAACCTTTCCCTATTGCATCGGTACTTACTCCGTCCTTACGACTGTTTGCGGCAGATCACCATAGTATGAGAGGACAACAATAACAGGGCGCAGAGATATCAGAAAAAACAGAATAGAATGGGAGAAAGGGGGAAAAGAGCAAGAATGAGAGAAGGGGAGATTTGGAAAGGACGGGAATTGAAAATGGTGGAGACTGAAGGAAGAGGAAAAAGAAGGGGGGTGGGACGTTTACGTGAAAGGGGGAGGGAAAGTGGAGGTTGGGAAGCAGAAACATGTGAAATAAGAAGGGAAATGAAGAATAGTACGAGGCAAGTAGGTTGGAAAGTAGAAAATCGTGAAACTGGAAGAAGATAGAGAGGTAATAGGAATAGGATGAAGCTTGAAACGTAGTGAACCGGCGTGAGACAGAGCACTGTAGGCAAACCGGACAGCAAGAAGACCGGGAAGGGCGTAAACAGGAAGAGTGGGAACCTGGAAGGGCGGTGAGTGGGAAAGGCGGCGAGTTGCGAGTGCAGTGCGCTGGAAGGGCGGGAAGGGCGAAGGGCTGGGGGCGGGAGTGGAAAGGGCAAGGTTTCGAAGGGAAGGGGCGGATGGTCAAGGGGTCGAGGGGGGAGAGTCGTCCGGAAGTGACAAGCGAGAGGAGAGGCGAGAGCAAGTGTCACTGTGACCTCCCACGCACTTTTACGCGCGGCCGTTCCGGAATACGAGCGCCGCTCCGCCGCTGCCCAGGGGAGGCCCCGTCGACGTTGCCAACCGTCCTGCTCGAAGATTCTACGCGGTGGAATTTACTCCGGGAGAAAGCTTCACTAAAACAAGGGTCGTGCGCATGGGGATTCCCTTTTAGTCGTTTAATCCTAAAGTCTGATGGGGGTGTGGACTTCCGTCCCATAAATTTAGCCAATGTATTTCATGCACTTTTTTTATTTTGCATTACGGTGCTTTGGAATAACAAGCTTCCAAACCTATATTTCAGTCATTTCAAGTAATTTGATGTCAATATTTCATCTCTCCAACTACTCTGTCATTTCTCCACTTATTGAAGTGATTATTACATAAGCTATTTGTCAATAGATTGCAGCACGAATATGTTCCATTTGTAGCAGAAATTATGTAGAACGTAATCGCACTACGATCACATTTTCTTGAATAGATTTGTAATTCCAAAGAGTTAATTAGGCAGCTGACATCAATTTTCGAAGTATAGAACGATAGCCCAGACATTTCAAGGTAAATAGCGTACCAGAATTCCTAGCACAGACGAATGGGATTGGTGCGAGATTTAAAAATAATAATTGTACAAAGGCCAAGCTTATCACCGGACACTTAGCTCATAACAGAGTTTTGCAGAAGATACTTCACAGTTATTGCCTGAAATTTAGAGATATTAATTCCTATTTCTTCTGCTAAAACATTGAAATGGTTCATTTTTCATGGAATACATCACTCATATGTGTGCGTATCAATTAAAAGTAACATGAAGTGTTTGGGTTCGAAAGACTGTCCGCAAGAGAGTGTTTCCAAATTATAGATTTTTTAATACCATCTTCAATATATCGAAAATGTAAGTATTTTTAGCGAAATTTTGTGTGAGACATAGGCATTTTTATTTTCTTTAAACGATTTTTTTCTTTACAAAAATTCAATTCAGACTTGAAATTATGGACTTGACCGTACTAATGCATAAGAGAATGGTACCATGTTCGTTGAAATTCCTAATTTTTGGAAAATTTTAAAAATTAAATATAGTTTGTGTCTTCCTACAATTACAATTATGAACATACAATTTTTAATGAAATCAAAAACAGATCTTCAACTAAACTCATGTAAAAGTTTTCGAAAATATGGGTAGTTTTGTGAAATTTGACGTCTAACCTAGTCGTCTACTCCGAATTTTCTGCGCTTCGTAACTAACAGAGGTGATTTCAGGCAGTTGGATTCTATTCAAGTTAGAATTTGTTTATTATTTCATACTTCTTTGTTCGTTTCTTACATGGGGTTTTTGTTTTAAGTTTACAATTAATCTTTCAGAAAATATTTAAAATATATTTTAAATTGTGACATTTAATTGAGTTAAATGTGAAAACTAATAGATGGTATCACATAATAAGATATGAGAATGGAGAGTAATACCGTATAAAAACGAGTATTTTTGACGGATATAAAAATATTATATTTAATCATATTTTTCAATGCATTTTCTTGCTATTTCATTTTATTTCTAGAGGTAAGAAGAATGCTAATTTGCAAAATGTGTATTCCATACGAATTAGAGGTCATTGTTGCTTGTTGCAACACATTGCTCTAACGTCGCACTGTAACAGAAGTTTATAATGACGGCCACCATTGGTTCACGTTAATATGAAGTAATAATTTTATTTACGGATAAAATAGGCATCGTTCATTATTGGTACACGTACGTGAAAACGTGAATATAGTGAATTTAATGGCAGAAAGCTGTTTTCATTTAAACGTTTGAATTAAAAAAAATATTTTTCAGGCTTCTTTTGTTTAGAAATTTTTCAAATGGTAGTTGAAATGTTAGGCAGAAATTGATATATTTTAATATTACATAGCCATTAACAATATCACGAGAAAGTGCGTGCTCTTGTAGAACCATTAGTTTCATATTTATAATGTATTGCCGAGTCGTCCCAAAGTGAAATTGTTTCAACCGCTGGTCTACTTTCCACGACCAACAGTAATGTGGGATGTAGGAAAGTAAAGTTTGAGTTGTGCCTGTTTTTTAACATTAGATGTGATCAACATATTTAAACATCCTTTGCAAATTGTCTTCAAGAACTGAGATAAAACGCAAAGGACTACGATGTGTTTTACTGACGGAATAAAACACATACCAGTTCATACTTTAAAATGGCTTATTGTTTACATATCCGATGCAGAAGGGAGAATGAAAATTTAAAAATACGGTCAAAAACCACTTCAATCATGTTTTTGCCTTTGATTCGAAGTGATTGTACATCTTTGGAAAAAAGTTGCCGTCAATCATAGATCATTAATAATAAAGATAGAAGTGCACATAAAACAGGCTTGATTTTGCGAGAGAAGGTCTTGAAGTAAGTACCTACTTGTTTGAGAAGAGGTGTTGATAGGTATCAATATTTTTATTCTAAAGCTATTTTAGATCGCGTAGCGATCATTGCGATCATCATCAGAGCAATCTTGCCTCGTTTGGGCGGAAAACTAAGTTCTTCTGTATAAAAATATACTACTTAATATTAATAGACTTGCGGAAAGGACGTGTCGACATATCGATATTTTGTCTGTGGATGGTAGTGGTGCAATTCTGACTTCAAGTTCGGATTCAGCGAATTGAAATACATTGAGAAACACGTGTCAAGTCTCAGAGTCAGACAACGTGTTCATACCTTGTAATAACGCAAGCACACACGAAAACATCACCTGCGTGATTATCATTAACATTAAGTAATACTTATTTGCTTTCTAAAAATACTAGATATTCAATAATATTCTGAAATCTAATGAAGAGATATACTATTATTATGAATGTTTCACGTTAATTGCGAAGAATTTCTTCGACCATTTTGAGAATATCAAAGTTAAACAAAGATAGACTAGACAATTCAGGCAGATAATTAGAAACGTTGCTGCTATATTTACATTTTAAAGAAATAGAAGTCTTTCGATAGAAATAAAATGTTCTAAAGTACTTTTAGTTCTTTTATAAGAAAATGTTTACAGTTGTAGTTCCTCTAAGCTACAAAATGTATTACAACCTGCCAATCAGTGTTTTCTGTTTGATTGTTTTGTTTTACATTTGAAAAGCAATTAATTAAATAGTCACAACATGGATGAGTGTAACGTCCGCAAATAGCTTTTGCTACGAACTGAATTTTAAATACTAAAGCTACGATGTATGGAGTGAATTACTCATTTTGTTATTATTAATAGTTCGAATACAAACAAAATGTTTCCTGTTACATTTCGTCTTTGTATCCAAAGGGGCTACTTTGCAAAATATAATTGCAGATAATAATGAAAGGAATGGAAATGTAAGGCATGCACTAATAAGCAAACGTAGATGGTGTGTTTGGGACCATTTACGAAAGACTTACGTATTACAAAGATTTTTTCTCTGCAGCATCGTTGACTTGGAGATTCTAATATTTGATCTTATATTTGTTTCCAGTAATAGCAAATTTTCGACACTTGCTAGTTATGTCGGTCGAATTCAATCTCTCTCTCTCTGAGGGGAAAATTCTAGCATCCGGTGGGATGGGTATTTTTGGTGATTTTTACTATCACTAACAAGTGAATGCAGGATTTACTCTACACTACCACACATAAGAGAGAGCAATCGGAAACTGAGACCTTGTTTCGGTAGTGCCATTGAGCCGTTGTGGAAGATTCCTGGAGAGTAAAAACCGCGAAAAGACATCAGTTTCACACCGGACCTTTCGATCTATTGAGAAGAGAGCACCGCTATTTCCTGAATTTCACTTACAAGCGTAGCTGACATACCCAGAATTAACACTCATTCATTCAGAAAGTTTTCCCCGCTTTCAAACACGCCATTTCTTTTTGTATGTCGATATATGAAGACCGTTTACAAACACCGGGCCCCCTAGCTCCACCGGGGTAGGTCCGACGTCATTCACTCTGCAACCCAAGGGTGGGGGAGCCACGTCCCTTCCCCGCCATCCCACCCAGCTCATCCCATCCCATTCACCCCATCCCGGTATCGCAGTTGCCAGCCGTCGATCCCAGCGGTCGCCGCCTCCCCTCCCCAGGGAGCCCGCCACGCCGCTGCGGTGAAGGGCCGACTGCCAATTGTCAAGCGGAGCGCTGTGGCTCGCCCACTCGACGGGTGGGCGGGCGGTTGCTCCCGGCGACCGCCCACCCCGCCGCAGCGGTCACGCGGTACGCCTTGCACAGTCGCCCAAGGCTCCGACGGACCACGGCGGTTGACGACGGTAGGGCAATTTATCGCACGGCTGCCAACTGCAACGCTTCAACTTTTTGCGAAGTTGCTCCGCATCAGAAAGAATTCGACAAGCAGCTATTATTTCGGATTAGCACTACGCCCACGAGATATTTCATATTTCCTGTAGAATATTTATTGTTATGAACTATCACATGCAAATATTGTATTCTCTGTCAGTTGTAGCGATTCACACTTGTAATTTTTACGAAGTGTTTCACGGAAAGTCTCCAGCACCACTTCGGTTATATAGCGGAAATATCGTTTATTTTTGAATGCAGTTTGTAAATCGTAGTTGTGGTAGCATGGTTGCACAAAAATATAATGTCTTAGAAATATTCATTTTCCTTTTAATGACAATCAATATTCAAGATATTGGAGCAATATCGATGTATATGAAACTATTTTGAAACCAAAGCGCGTCCAACTGGCGCTCTCTCCGGTGTCTGGTATTGCACCGTGCTCTTGGCCGTATTACTGGATTTACTGCATTTACTCTTTGGCCCTTCAAGTTAACGCTGGTTTTTGGTGGCATAACCAGCTGCTGGCGCTGTCTAGTGCTGTCTTGCGTCGACCGGGGGTGTCCCAGGGATATCCCAATATTCTGCCTTCGACTGACTCGCTGCAATGTAATTTTATGAATTTCGCTTTTTATTGAAAGTACACAAGTTCAGTCAATTAATGATTATATTCAATGCATAGTTTACGCTATTTGGAGAATGTGTTTTCATTTGATATTAAGATTTGTTGATTCAAAACGTACATTTCATGAGTTCTTAATGTAAAGGTGGCCATTTTGGATGAAGTCCCTTAGTGTCTCCCAGAAGCCAGTGTACCTGCAGCTGGTCAGCAGTTTGCGAGCGTTCTTGTGAACACGAATGAGTGTCGAAGATCTTTCATTATTGCTATAAATACCAGAGTAGGGAAGCTTTGGAAATAAAATAATTCCATTTGTGTGAATCGTATCGAAGCAATAGTGCTTGTTGCAACGTGCTGGATTCGAACTTAAGTACCAAGTGGAAATCAAAGCCAGGTCACGTGTGCGGTAGGTGTATACCCTTCGCGGACACAATGCATAAAATTATGTAAGTAATGTTTCAATATAGGCTTTTATTTGACTTCAATTTCGTTCATTTGAATATCTTACAGTTTTATTATTTATTCCTATTATGAATTTAGGAAATTACATTTTCGTCATTCGATGTAGATGCAACCTCCAGCCCGTTGGGTGCACCAGAAGCCATGGGTCTCACTCAAAGTAACTCAGTAAACTAGCAAAGTAACGAAAACCCGAACACTTAAAGGTTAAAATTTTGATTGTTCAATGAATGGCTTCACCAATACTTTTATTGTTACATTCTTTGTAATTTTGCTCAACAATCCACTTTTCATAATAACTACCAACGTATACTATATTTTTCTTAAAATTAATTAATGCATCACGCGAATTGCTCGACGAAGGTTGTACTGCAAATTATGTACTACTGGATCAAATTACTTAAAAATAATTGCAAAATGTGCTGGAATAAGATTTATGATGGAGTCATAATTTAGTAAGTTTGTGCGTTTTCAGCTCCTGCAAACAAAAATGATCCACAACTCTTGTGACAGTCAAGTAGACGTGTTGTACTGAAAAAGTGCCTACCTTTGCAATAACGCGGAACAACGTTTCTGCATAGATCTGTCGAATGACGCATTGTAAGTAAGCTTGAACGTTTGTTAGTAGATCAACCTAATGAATCACAATACTGTAACAACCCATTAATGACGTCGAAGAAACTTTTTCAAATCAAGTTGTTTCTCTTTAATGATTCATATGTGACATCGAAATATCGTCGTTTCCTACTCTCTCCTACTGCGTACTACACTAATTCTGACGATTTCGTCTTGACATGAATTATTAGAAGTCTTTTAGGCGACTATTTTCAAAATCGGTTATTTCCTATTCTCTGTACATACATCACGCCAGGAAAGTCCCTTCGCAGTGGCCCCTTGCTGCTGAGAGTGCTTGCAACAGAAATTATGTTGGTAGCTAGTGCTACAGCTTGTAAAATGTAAAAGTGCATACTCATCACTATCAGATGCCGTAAGTGTTGTCCCCTTCACTTGTTTCGCAGTGATTAGGTTGCTTCAACAAAAGTGCAATTTTGGCTCAGTATGGAGAGTCTTTCCTCGCCCACTGCATTATATTAAGCAGCGAACAGTAAGACATATGAAACACAAATAAAATCACTACCATGTATTCTTTTTGGTATCTATGAAAATACGTATGTTTGTTAATTATTTACGAACTATTATGAAGATTGGATTTAATTATTGTTATTATGTGACTTATTTTTGCCGAATCTTAGTCACAATTTTATTATTATTATTAGAAACCCAATTTACTCACATAATGTTGGATGTAATACCCTCAGATGGACCTTCCTTCCCTAATAGTAAATATTTGGAATTCGTTAATGGGAGGATATCGAATAAAGATGAAATGAGAAAACTTAATATGAAGGGACCAGGAAGTATGACAAGAACAACAGGTATGAGTAGTAGATCCTGAAGGGTAATGTGGGTCAGTGATCATGAATGCCGTGAAGAGGTGTGGTGACGGGTGGAAGGGAGCAGATAGGAGGCTGCTTGTAGGAGGGCAAGGAAACCAGAGGTTTTGTCGTAAATTAATGACGGCATGAAACGAAGACGAGGGAAACTAAATGACGACATTTCGAATTGACAGATTATTTTGTGTGTCCAATAGCAGTGCACATTAATTCCGTAAGTGCAGTACTTGTTTCATCGCGAGTTTATTCCCTAGCTGTAACGTGAGATCCGCCGCCGAGAAACTCGCTGACTCGCGGGTTCCCCTCTCCAGGCGTCTTACTTAGTCACTTAGTGGGGAACCGCTGCAGTGAAGCCAAGACGAAGACCCGACTGATTTTCCTGTGGTACTGTGTTTCCTTTAAGTGCAAGTGTGTGTATGTAAGGGGAGAGGAGAACGATTGATTACCGATTCCGGGAGCGTCAACTGTTAAGTTCTTTAATCTCGTAAGTGTAATGAATGCTTTTTATCTCGTTAGGCGGCGGTGATCATCTCCCGTGGGATGGCGAGATCCGGCGCCAACCTACGATCGGCTTACGGGTCTCCCCTCCTGTCAGCAATGTCCAATCAGCGAGTAAACTGGCCCAACAAGAACAATATTGAAGCTCCCGACAGGTCTCCCGATACATGACAAGGCAGTGTAAAGAAAGATCGCACACGGTCCGTGGTCCGTTTATTAGTGCACTGCTCCAGCAATCGCCTGGTGTTGATCGGAGAAACTTACCGATTAGGGAAAGGGAAACTACCGATCTGAGCAGCCGGCTGCTAGAATTCCCCTCTAGACAAATTCGATCTAGCTGTACAGCTGGCGTGGAAAATCCTGCCACCGCCGGACTGAACGGGAAGGGGCGATGGCGAATGGGGCATCAGAAGCGACAGAGCGAAGTGGCTGTCGGCGGTCGACAGAGCAGTGGCGGGTCAGGAGCCGATGGCTGAAACATCAGGCGGCCGCAGCGGGGCGCCGCGTGTATTGAAAACGCATCAGCCGGGACGAAGCGATGTTTTATTTACGCGACCGACCGCTGCCAGCCGCGGGGCGGCAGGGGCCGCGCGGAGCACAGGAAGGGCGGGGACTTACATCAACAGAAGCCGATCGACAGTCGGCGGCGCCGACTCGGGGCACCGCGGCGTCCATCACCCGGCAGCGTGACTGGCGAACTGCGCCCTTGACTTGTGAACCCACGACGAAACATTTAAAGTTAAACGTAGAAGATTGTTTTCAAATGCATATAGCTGTTCCTTGTTATTGTTAATATTGTTATATTAAAGTTATTATTGCCATAAAATGCTTTAAAATTACAGTGTATTACTATTCTTAGTTGTAATATGTAAATTGTAGTGTTTTGCCACCAGGTTGTATTCCTATCTGCAGAAATAATCTATCTAATATATCTTATCAAAATATCTTAATGATAAATTTGATTCAGGCAGTACTATTAAAGAGAAATTTTATAAGATAATTATTGCCTGCCCTTCTCCAAGCTTACATTCGGAACATACATTTCTGAATTGATGAATTTGTTATCTAAGAACGATTTGTAAATATATTCAATTTAAATATTTTGATTTTCTCGCTAATATTTCTTTGTTTCTTTTACAAATATTACGTAATAGAGTACTTGAGATAATTTCCCTTGGGTTTAGAGGTAAGGAATCCACTAAAACGTGTTGAGATTTGTCTATAGAGCGGTAAAAAATTCATAGTAAAAATCAAGAATCTCGTATAAAATAGATAATTAATTTTTAAAACTTCGGATCAAATTTTGAACGACGTTCAGTTTGCAGTCTTTATAAATTAAATTATCATATCTTCTTAACCGCGAGGAAGTTTGAATATTTTGTATTTCTTTCACGTTGTTCCACGCCAATATATTTGTAAGTTTTATGACAATTTGACCATATTTTTAGTAAACAGGTAATTTGGAGATAAAAATGAATGGAAATGTAGGTTGAGAATTTTCAACTAAAAAAAGATAATGGCATAAAATAAACAGAAGTTCCGAAAGGAGAAGAAAGGGGAAAATATCAAATAAATTGTGGGAATTGTGGTGAGGTATTACAGATATTTTTATAAGATTTTGTAGTGTGCAAGGCGAGCTGGAGACAATGTTCCGTCAAATGCTTTCTAATTTAATCGGATCTATCTTACATAAAATTGCAAGCACCTGTTTATTGATTATTTCATTTCGTGTTTGCATTGGTGTTATCATGCAATAATTCTATATTCTAAAAATTAGTCGAAGCAAAGTATTCTTAAAAATTAATACTATCATGACTAATATGCAATTTTGATTCTTGAAGGTAAGCGTCAAATACAAGAGTTGGATCAAATATTTAATAGAGAAGAAACTAAATGAAAATCTTCTCGTTGATTAACAAGCTTTAGATTTTCTGAAAACCACCCTTAGCTATCGTGTCTGTGGTTAAGTAGGTGGAAGAGATCGGTGTCAAACCAAACTAATTGTTCCGCTGTTGGCGGAGCATCTGCGCAACTGGGAGCAACGGTTTTACTTCTTTTCAAATTGAAAAGAATGCCTATGTAAGCAATCTTTTAGTACATTGAAGAGTAGTAGTATAGTTTAGCAACATAAGTACATTTCAGCCAAAAACACAGCAAACACCCATTGCCAGATAGCTCCAACGATACTTAACTCTTATGTATTAGCCGATTAGTGACACAATTGTAGGTTGTTCTTTTCTTCAAAATTTGGAGGATTTCTCAACACTATCTAGAGGTGAGCAAATGACCTCTGGCGACGCGACTCGGTCTATCAGGCAGAGAAATAAGGTCCTCGCCACCGCAGCGCGAGCTTTGGTTCAGATCTCGGACTCGGTCACACTTGAAAATGAAAGCCAACTGCCCTCATTGTGAAATGGTGGCATAGTAAGCCATAATTGTTCCGCGATGTGATGCAGTTTGTGGCACGGTTCGTTCTCTCACGAGTATATGTGGAGGAGAAAACATGTGGGGGCAAACAGAAGAGAAGAACATGGAGGCTTTCCGGGTAAACACTGAGAAAATACACACACCAAATGATTTTCAAGGTGATTCGTATAAAATGCGATGGGCAGATTCAAGTATGTTTCATGGCAACTCGCCCTCAACTTGGACCTGCGTAGCGAAGCCTCGTTTTGCGCAGGAAAGCGCGTCGGCCGCGCAACACTGGTGGGGCCGCGAGTGACTCATTCTCGGAATTGACAGCGCGCGAGAGTAAATCGCATTTGTGAACTGCATTTGTTCTACCTTGTTCAGTAGGGACGTTGACGGAGCATATTCAACTGGGATCAACGGATGAAATTCTTTGTTAAAAGATTACAGGAAGCTCGCATAACTAATGGATTGGCACATTTGATAGTATTAGTAGTATAATTTAGAACACTATTTATAATTATAATTATATAATTATAATTATTTACTATTATAATTTAGAATATTACAACACTTCGACCGTAAAAAGTTGCAAACACATGATGTCAGAAAGCTCCAACAATCCTTTTGCGAACCCGACAGCGACAACAGTTATGACGTGTGACATGCAACACTATTAATTAGAAAGAATGGTTTATAAACAATCTCCTGGTTAAATTATTTGGTTCTCTTGTCTTTGATATTATTTTACGTTTCGTTTTCAAAACCTGGGGGGATTCTCAACGCCGTCTGGAAGCGAAGGGTTGGCAACATCTGGCAACACGCCTCAGACAGAGAAACTGCTCCTACGTAAGCGCTCTCCGTGGCAGCGCACGCCCTTGGTTCGGGTCTCGTGCTCAATCGCATCTGGGAATGAAGGCTAACTGCCCTCTTTGTATGCGGGCGGCGCGAGGCAGGGACGAGGAGGGGCGGGGCGGGACGAGGCGGGATGGGGCGGGGACAGGGCGGGGACGGGGCAGGGGGGGCGGGGAAAGCGGGGGGGGGGAGCGGGAGAGGCCCAAGTGGCCAACCGATCAAGTTTTTAATTCGATATAATAAACCCTTGTTTATCTCCATACCACGTGCCCCGCACTTGTGCGTAGTAAAACTCCTCTTTGACAGCGCAACGAGAAGATCGGGCGGTTGAATCCACTGCGACGCGACGAAGGTGGCTCAGGGCATCAACTGGTGGTCATTCAGTGCCTCCAACTGGGAGGTCCTATGGCTTCGAGTCCGCAGTGGCAAGGATTTTCTACACTAGTTAGAGAGCTAGGGCTCAAGTTCAGTCCGCTGGCTGGACGAAAATCTAAGCGGCTGGCTGACTCTGATAATGGTAGTTTCCGTGATAATCTTCCGATTAACATCGTGGCGAATGCTGATAACATAACTAAAGACCACCTGGATTCGCGCCGCGCTCTCTGTTTCCTCTTCGACTTGTCCCTATCCTCCCTTTACCACACACACCGGCATTTACTAACTACTTTGACATGCCAATTGGCTAGGACAATGTTCCTTTGCTGACCCGCGGTGCCAACGCTCGTAGGAGAACGGGGGAGGCACCGCCACCACGCCCGCGACATAAGCATGCACTACTCTTACGGGACTAATAACCTTGCCCCGTTGACAGCGTTCCTGGAATAATCGCCAGTCAATCACTTAGCCCACTGAATCGCCACTTGCACGTAAGCAAATGGGATGAACGACCCTTTTTGAGAAAGGGAGTGAGTGTTAGGTGGCCTTCACTTCGATAAGACATTTCTTTAAAAATGATCTTTACCCCGGGAGTGCCGCGTTCAATGTATTTTCTCAGATTCAGGCTTGCAACTTTTTGTGGAAGTGAATGAGCCTGAATGCTGCTATTTACTTAAAATGTATTTTATTTAGTTTGTACTAGGTCCCTCAATGAAATGTTAAATAAATTCTACACTACAGAACTCTTTGTCTGAATTTTTACCCCAGGACGGTAAAACGTTGGCAAAGAACCCGGCAAAAATTAATAAAAACATCTTATCTTAATTAAATAACGGATTTAAATACAATTTCCCACCAAATGATTCTGGCATGTTCTAAACAAACATATAATTTTCATTTTTCACAAAAAATATTTAGAAAGTCTATCTTTTTCTAGTTTTTCAAAGTTCGGCGTTTTTTTTTCATTTCCTTACAGACGTCTCCAAAACAAGCTTTCATACTCTTTGAGAAAGAAATTGTGTAAAAGTCGATCCTTGATAACGATTACTTTTGTACGTAGTTACTTGTCATAGACAGCGGCTAAAAATAATGCCAATGATACGTACCGCTTAGAGTCAGGGAGCTCATAAAAAACAAATAGCACTGGCGCCAGTACACGCAACGTATGCTGATACATAGTGGTGCAGCGCCCAGCTCTGGCGATCTAATGTCAACTTTCTCACGGAAAAATGATTCAGCGAAAGATAAAAACAGAAGGACAGCATTCTCATGAAAAGAACAATGAAGAATGCAAGAAAGAATTTCTTTATTCGTAATTATTGCCTATTTGAAAATACATCTTATAGAAGTACAGAAGAAAAATAAAGAAGATAGTTCCACACTTTTGTTTCTTAAATTGATATGTTTTATACCAATCTCACTTTTCGCAATCTTTCATTAATACGAATTCAAACATAACGTGTGCATTTCGTGCTTTTGATATTAAATACGCATTTCTAGTTTTTATTTTATTTGTTTTCCGCTCAGACGAGTGATTTTCTATCGCATAATATCCCAATTACGTTCTATTTTTAAACAATCTAACGATTTGCGAATACAAATCTAGCGATAAGATAATGTGATATAAAATGATACTCATTCACTTGCTTTAAACCTTTAATTGCTAATTTAACATTGGAAGTGTAATTATAGAAGCCACTCTATTAAACAACACTTTCAGTTGCTGGTACACATTTTCGTGAATCGTTAAGTAAAAATTATTTTAACAAAATGATGTAGAAGGAGAAGAATCTCTTAGTAAGTTTAATTAAGTTGTAGATATTGAAAATCGCATTGAAAAACCAAAGTCCATCCATAAACCATGATTTAAGTAAATTTTTTATATTTAATCAGGTAATTATTTCATATTTTTTAGCTACTAAAACCGCGGCAGAATAACGTTGTGCTGTCGCTCTCTAATTCATTTATTTATTGAGCCTGCAAACTTCCTTTAAAGGCAAAAGGCCTCCTGCTTCACAGGGTTGAAAAGTTGGCTTTCCAATGTTTATCAAATGAAATTGCTTTAACACAAAATTTGAAATTACAAATTACACACTTTATACAATACAAAACATTAACCCATCTGACAGCCATGTCAATGTTAAAACAAAAAAAGAACACGGACATAATTACAACAATTTTACTGCCGACTATTAAGCGCATTTAAAAGTCTCCGAAAAATATAATATAGTCTTTATATTTCACGCGACATTAAGTAGTCTTAATAATTCTCATATTGCATTACAATGTAGTTATTACCTTGTATTTTTCAGTTAATTCCTTATGCCTTGGTCTGTCCTTTTTATCAGTCTTACTAACCCATTTCAGTCAAGTATTAATCCATCCTACGAAAACGTATAGTCACTATCACTCCCTCCCTTCATCAAGCAGAAAGGTGGTCGCAGTGGACGAACAGTAATAGTAAATTCAGCGATGACCTGGCTCTGGCCATTTTGCACACATGTATAAACGTTTATAGGAGATTTTTTAATCTACTTCATTATTGAAAACGTTTTACGTAATTCGCTCATCAACGTTTTTGATTTACACATTATTTCTTCTGCCACCTCCAATAAAAAGACCATCCCATTTTCCTCTTTCAATCTTACAATGCTCACCTGTCCTGTAAGTGGTCGTTTCGGCTTGTTCCACATCAGGTGTTTCGCTTCCCCCTTCCGTTTTCCTTCTCTCTTGTGTAGCTCTGCGCGCAAACTGTTCGGCTCCACCTAGCATCGCCGGACGCTAGCCAGCCGGCGCGCGGCCGACCTGCCGAATTCTTCCAAGCCGCGCTGCTTTATTCTATATCCGGAGTTTATGACGTCGCCACGGCGCTCGCGAGGTTTTTAGCTAAGAACCCGCGGTGTCTGCGAAGGATGCGCGAGGAGGAAAGAGGGGGGCTGGAGGCGGGAGGGGAGGTGGTTCCGCAATGCAGGCGGCGTGGCGCCGAGAAATCGCCGGGCAAACGAACGACCAACTGGCTGGGTGGCGCACGGTTACTAAACGGCGAATTTTTATAAACTCGGTCGTCGCCCACTGCGGTCCCCCGGTTTCTCGTGAGCCCGCTTCCGCCCATCCGCTCCGTCGACCCGCCTCGCTACACCCGACTCCCCTCCATGGGGCTCCTCCGCCTCTCTGCCCCTTCCCTCCCCGCCAGAACTCCTCCCTCCGTCGGACTGCTCGCTACTCTGGATTACGTCTATGGGGATCCTCTCCGTGCGCTCCTCCCGCCTCCGTACCCACCGCCTTCCCCCCTCTCCCACTTCTCTTGCTCTCTCTGGCCCCCCCCTCTAGCCTCATCGCGACAGTCCTCTTCAACTCCATGAGTCTATTCTCCACTCAGCGCCCTCAAGAGGCTCTACTTCATGACACCGCGGCATCTCTCTCCGTTCCGTCCCGCCCGCCCCCTGCCCGCCCGGTCCGGCCGCGGCCCCACCGCCCCCGCCCACCAGGCCCCGCACGTGGTGTGTGGGTGATTGTAATGTAACGTGTAATAGAAGCCACAAAGAGGAAAGAAAAAGTCGCGGGTGGTCCGTGGCCCGTTTTCTTAGCGCACTGCTCTGGCTTTCGCGTGGTGTTTGCACTTCGGCTAAAACCACGGAAAACTAGCCGATCAAGAGCAGCTAGCTGCTAGAATTCTTCTTCTTTGTATGTTGTTAACCTCTCCCGGTTCATGTCGCTTCGATATCCCGCGCCGCGTGCATGTCGCTTGATATCCGCGCGCGTCATGTCGCTTCGATAATCCGCGCCGGTCATGTCGCTTCGATATCCGGCGCCCGCGTCAATGTCGCTATCGATAATCCGCGCCGCGTCATGTCGCTTCGATAAACCCGCGCCGCGTCATGTCGCTTCGATATCCGCCGCGCGTCAATGGTCGCCTTCGATACCCGCGCCGCGTCATGTCGCCTTCGATAGCCGCGCGCGTCAGTCGCTTCGATATCCGCGCCCGCGTCATGTGCTTTGCGATTATCCGCGTCCGCGTATGTCGCTTCTTTATATCCGCGCCGCGTCATGTCGCTTCGATATCCGGCCGCGTCGCATGGGTGCGTCGATATCGGTCGCCGCGTCATGTCGCTTCGATATCCGCGGGCGCGGTGCATGTCGCTTCGATATCCGCGGCCGCGGTCATGTGGCTTCGATATCCGCGCCGCGTCACTGTTCGCTTCGGATATCCGCAGCCGCGTCATTCGGCGGTCGATATCCACGATGCACCGGTCATGTCGCTATCGATTATGCCGCGCCGGTCTATGTCCGGCTTCGATATCTGCGCCGCGTCATGTCGCTTCGATATCCGCGCCGCGTCGATGTCGCTTCGATATCCGCGGCCGCGGTCATGTCGCTTCGATATCCACGCCGCGTCCTGTCGGCTGCGATATCCGCGCGCGTCATGTCCGCTTCGCATATCCGCGCCGGTCATGTCGCTCGATCTCCGCTGCCGCGTCATGTCGCTTCGAATATCCCCGCCGCGTCATGTCGCTCTTCTTCGATATCCGCGCCGCGTCATGTCGGCCTTCGTATCCACCGCCTGCGTCATGTCGCTTTCCGATATTCCGCGCCGCGTCATGTCTTCCTTCGATATCCGCGCCGCGGTCATGTCGCTCGATATCCGCGCCGCGGTCGCGGTCGCGTCGCGTCGCGTCGCGCCGCGTGGCGTTCGCGCGCGTCGCGTCCGTGTTCGCCCTTGCGCGGAACATCTCTCTTCAGCTCGCCGTCCCACTCAGGTACCCGGGCTACATTGCCGACCGTGCCGACCGGTCGCAGCGTCGCGTTCAACGTAGGAAGCGCGCGAGGGGAAATCCTGCTTTGCTGATACATGCCGCGCGCGTTGTTGTTCGTAATCCGTAAGGTAGGAAGGGCTTCTGTTGACTAAATTGCCCCGGCGAATTCCGTGGGAAAGTCGGAGGATTTCCTGGGCGCCTATCATTCTAACGTGTTTTCATCGTAGCGTACGAAAAAGGAGCAGTAGAGTTCAATGCCGAAAGGAATGCTGATGAACGGTCCGAAGGACTGTGCTTGACGTGGCAAAGAGCGAGTATTGTGTAGACGTGATATTGTAAACAGTGCAATCACGAAAAAATGAGAATATGGTAGATATAATGGGTCCATTGAGAGATAGCAGGCATAATACGAATTTATTTGGAACGCGATGTAAATAAAGTATTCGACAATAAATATTGACAGCTTAGTAATTTAAACGCATCAAAGTAAATCGTATCGTTTTTCACCTGAGTTGGCATAAATATAGCGGGTGCAAGTGAATGTAGTAAGAAGACAGGCTGTGTTGTCATTAAGATGCAAATTCCCTAAGGCAGTTTGGTCCCAATCAATGATGGTTCAGAAACAATGTTACAACCATGAAGAGCAATGTTAATTAAGCCAAGATAAGTTAGTTTGTCACTGCCATGCGAATATATCTTTGTTGGTGGATTCCTGTATGCTCCCAAGCATTATTGGGGGTTAGATATCCTACCAAAAAGGGGCGCGATATCAGAATATCAACGAGAGTAATTCGTTATAGAAACTTCTCGCTACACTTCATTAAAAAACGTCATTATAACAATTGAAATTCCCGCCCGGCTCTAGCAAGCTCCAAAATGCGTAGGATTTTTTTCACATCATCCTGAAAGACAACAATCTAGTATCGTTTAATCGATAATATAACAATAGTTTTAAAAATAATAGAAATTTCTTAGAGTACTAAATTTAGTCCTTTCTAGGATGTGGGGTGCCATCTCTATCAAAGTCGGTGGCGCAAATAGCTTTCTAAGCAAAATGTATAACGGTACTAACCTCATGGGTTTTGAATGTCAGTAATATCCACGTCCTGTTAATTCACTAAATTCTCAAAATTTCTCTAAATTCACAAATTATATGTGCCCTGGGGGGCAAAAAAAAAAAACAAAAAAGTTTGGGGGAAACAAATCCCTCAGCAGAGTGTAATATTCATTTTGCACAACGGCTGTACACCACAATCCTAGAACTACGATCTAGTACAATCTAGTACTACCTTACACAGTGTATACTACTTCCCTATGCAAAAACTTTATTGATTTTATATTTCAACTATCACCAAACAAGCTTCGCCAAGCAAACACATCAGCCAATTTTGTAAGAACCACCTCAAGGATTGGTGGTTCAGGCGAATGCCGAAAACGTACCTCAGTGGATTCGACGTATTAAAAAGACCTAACTTTAATTCCCGGTCGGAGTGACAATTCTTTGGACACAAATTTCGTTATTTCGATAACACTCCCCCAGGTTTCAAAATCGAGTAATTGCGAGAGTTTACTAGGTGGTATCTCCTTGCCGAGGACGTGGTCACCCGTCCCTGCAGCTGCGAGTGTATTCAACAAGTCAGCGGCGTAAATCACGCGGCCGCACGCGAGCTTTTGTTTTTTGGCAGCGCATTTATATTTGCCGCGCGCGAGCAAAAGCATGAAAAAGATGGCGGGAATAAAGTCACGTTCTTCAATGAGGAATCGGCTTGAAAAAATGACCAGCTTCTCTCAAGTAATATGCATCCTTAATATTTCATTATGTAGTAACCATTTTAAAATTTTTGAATATTTTTCAAAAACCAATCACAGAGAATAACTCCTGTATTTGATGAAAACTTATTAAAGCAAACTAATTCACAAATTAATTCGTACGAGCAAAGAAAATGGCGATTGTGGTAAAATATAAATTTAAATTAGCCAATTCAAAAGTTGAAATATAATCACATGATAAAAATAATATTAGGACGCAGAGTGTGAGTATTTTTTTCGAGTCAAGGCAATTTCCACTTCGTTCAAGAGTCATCTAAGAAGAAAGTACTGACATCTTTTCGCCCCTCTGCAGAAAAGTTTTTGTGGGCTACGCAGAATGTGTACAGAATCTGTAAATATATATTTTAAATCGATGTTAGTTGTTTGAAAGATCGATCCGTCTCACACACACGCGATTAATGTTCCGATCTCACTTCTGTCAAAAGAGTAAATAAATATTCTTCTATAACGACACGGAGTGGAAAGAAAATTATTTGCAAGACTCGTATGGAGTATACAGCAAAACGAAGGGCATACTATATCGAAAGGTTATTTATGTTGCGTGGCAAGGTGCAAGACTCTCTGAACATACTAGACTTACGGAAATTCCTTCAGAATTGAGTTGGAGATATTTTGGATCGCCACAAAAACCTGGATCAAGGACATCGACTGACTGTGCAGTTTCTGCTAATCGGGAGGTACTGGGTTCATTCCTGAGGGGTGCGATGGTGGAAAGGTAAGCTACGTACGTAGGAATGTGTTCTCAGAACGTCACACTACATATGCATAAGCAGTTTTATAGTACTTTTTTATATTCATGTCATCACAGTGAAATTATTTTTTTGTGTCGGTCGTAATACATTAACTTACATTAAAGGAGTCAATTCTGTTTCATTGAGTTCTTTCTGAGTAAATAATTTTATCACACCTCACAGTATACGGAAAGTTTTGTATTAATTCTAGTAACACATTCATAAATAATCATTTTGAAAGGCAGTAAATATACTATTTTTTATGTATATAATTAATAATCATTAGTATACTTGAAAGCAATTGAAAATTGCGGTGCATGAACAGTTAAGTAAATCAAAAGGTTTAAAAATTCTGTAAACTGGAAAATTCAATTACATTGGAAAACAATTACTGATGGAATTTAGCCAATTATCTACGCATGTCTATTTTTCAAAACTAAACGCAACGGCTAATTTAAATGAATATCAACGTATAAACAATATTATTCTCTATAGTACCAAAGATTCCTGAGCTGTGGATAGAAACGCTGTGTTCGGGAAAGAAAGGAGCATTTCATTGAAGGATAAAAAGAATATGACGTCGGAATACTGTACTGTTCTGTTTTTTGTATAATTTTCCAACGCGAAAAATTTGAAGTTCAACTTGGAGAATAGGTACGTCAATTTTCGGGAGTAACAATCTGTGGGAAGCCAGTATTTTCTATTCGGAAGGCGCTCACTGTATTGTATCTTCTACTTACGCAAACATATGACCTCTCTGACAATCGTTAAAGTATTTTCCTTCATGTCCCTTCCCTTCTTTTCGAAATGGACACACACAAAGAATTTATTTCATTTATTATAGAGAAATATATGAAAAATATTTTTGGAGAAAATACTGAAGTAAAACTAAATAATTTATACTGGCGTTTGAATTACTTTAAATAAGAATTTTTTTTTAAAGGCTGAACAGAAATGCAATTGTCCTATTTATTTTCCAATTTTTTATTTTAGCGATAAACGTATGAAACTTTTCAACGAACTCCTCCATATTCATCGATGATGACTTGTCATTTCTAGCGCCAGAGGAAAATCTTATCCAAGATTCGGCAGTTATAAATCTCGTCCTCGCTAATATATTATTCCAATCACCTGGCATACCGTTCGTCCGTGTCGTGTTCAACTCGTCTGCTTCATCGGTTGGATCCCTTCCTCGCGCAGTAAATGGAGGCAAAATGAGGTGTGGATTCAACGTGTCTCGGTCTCCTGGTGGGAAACCGGTGATTTGTTTTCGAATCCATTCCTAATTTCTAACAAATTTATCCAAACACTTTTTTGCGGTTTTTAGCGCTGAGGATCTAGTGGTAGCCCGCCGCGAATTCTAAATCTAGTCGCCAAGCAGCTCGTGATGACAGCTGAATGCAACGCCAATGTTGCGACGACGCCACTCAGGCGATGAACACTTGTCACTGTAGACCTGAAATCGCCCGGATGCCGTGTTTTAACAGAATGTGGTTTTGAGACTTGGATGCACTCGAAGGAAAAGTTTCATCGTCAAATTTTGGTACTCATATGAATAATTAACCATTTTAATAAGGATACAACTTGTTATGTGTTAAGCCCCTAGAAATATACGATAAGCGCTAATGGGATAATCCCTTTTGTATGATAATTTCCACTACAAAATTTACCTCTAATTTGATTTATAAGAATGGAATTGGTAGGGGCTGTTAGATAGTAGCTTCGAAATTTTCTTTAATAAGTGGGGGCTGACAATATTTTTGGAAAAAATGTACTCTTCAGTGCCGGGGTACTTTTCTGGGAGTGAATTGGTGGTAGGTTCTGCCCAATTCCGTATTTTAGGGTGGGTAGTGACTGCAGCCGCGAAAGAGGCATCAGCGAAAGAAAAGTTGCGACATGCCATTTGGTAATTTTATAATTTAATTTACTATTTTTAGTTAATATTTTTTAATGTTAGCAGTAACCAGTGATGTGGTAATATTTAGTGTAATGGTTTTTACGTACCTAATCAACAAAACAATCGCAGGACTAACTAGCTGTAATGATGAATCTCTCGTTTTAGGCAGAACGCTCCCTACTTCGAAGCCTTTTAATAATGTGACATATTTTTTAAATCCGTCAAATCTTCGGCAAACCCCATATTCAACCATTTTCACATAACACTGACCAACCCTTCTTAAAAATTATGTCATAATTGTCTCCCATCTACAAAATACACAGGTTTTATACAGTTTTTATTATTAATAAACGAACAGGGAATGAAATGAGTAAATGTTATACTGCATACAACGCACCAAGAATCCTAAACTAATTGAAACAAATGTGAGGTGGTTCATTAGTTATTTAAACATTTGAATTGGATTGTTACGAAACGGAAATACGAAAAGTTTATTGTAACGGCCACACGACCAATGACGCTAACATAACGACTCGAGTTGTTATAAACTTAGCTAATGGTTTATATATAATATATATATAATATATATATATATTAATATATTATATATATACATATATATACATATATATATAATATTTCAAATTAGGTCGGTTCTTTCTTGTAACGACGTAATACTTACTTTAATTTATTAGAAAATTAGAATCTTTGTTTATTCTTTCAAAAAAGACCTTTATTTTACATTTCTTTAATGGATACTGTAGCTAAATTGAACGGCTTGGCAAAAAACCTGGCCACGTATTACACCTCAAGTCAGGATACTTCTCAATGGGAAATTGCACAAGAAAATTTCGCAGGAAACATATACTTAGTTTTACTTCCTCGTATTTTTCTTCCATTAACCTTGGTATATCGGTATTTGCGGATTCGAAGTTCCTCCGTGGAATGAATCTTTTCGCAATATGTAGAATTATCCAGAAGAGCGAGCTGCATCGTCAGTGCTAACAACTTCCCGGCTCTTCGCAAATTGGTTTAACAACCAATATCCTATAATATTTCACTAAAGGGCCTCAGGGCACAGCGTGGAGTATGTAGATCGTGAAAGGCGGAACAAACTAACGCGAGCGTTTTAATTATACTCGCTGAATGTAAAATTGAATTAACGCAATCAGGGTCTAATTAAAACGAGCTCAAGTAATCGGTAGATATCAACGATATGAAACTGTAAGCAGCAACATATCGGCTGTGAATAGGATCAATTTTACCCTCACCCGGATCGGAGCGTGTTGGGCAGATTAATGCGTTGACGATCAGAAATGTAGAAGAGCGAAGCTCCTTTAATCTTGGTTTATAGAGGGAGTGGCCGTACTTTTCATGTTTCATCTGCGTGATTTTCTTGTTGCTTCCAATTGGCTTCTGAAAGCTAATTTGGTAGTTTGGTAAGGTGTTAATCTTGTTCTGGCGGAACTGTGAAGAATTAATTGATTCAATACGGTATCTGATGCCTCGATAGACCTTCTGAACTTTGCATCTACGGAGCACGACTATGTTTCCGATGAACCATGACTTCAAGAGTATTAGAAGTCAAACTGGATATTTATTATAATTTTCAACATTAGCAGAACAACTAATACCCTCCTTTCTTTCAAAATTTGTTTTGCTCATAAATGGTAGAGTGACAAAGAAAAATACTAAACAGTTTAAATAATAACAGAAAATAAAATAATGTTTCTTTATACAAAATACGAGGAGAAAAGATTTGTATTATAATTAATTAGAATGTGATTATAATATCATTACTCGGACATATGCGATAGTCAAGACAACGTAATGGTTTCACAATAAAGCAATGAACTCTTCGTAGGACATAAGAAAAGTTACGGGTCAACCCGTTTCTTCTATTGTTTCCAAACATTCCAAAATCAAAAATGCATCTTCCCTGCTGTTTGAGTGTATTACACCTATAGGTATGTTTATAGTACATCCTATTGTACACGTGTCTCATTGTACAAGATAAGAGAAGTATAGCTATCTATTCGCGTGTGAAAGAGTATGTTTTCTCGTGCGCGCAAGCATGACGGCTGGTTTAAAAACGTCGCACACATTAGGCTTCCGGTTGCTCTCGTTCAGTTAACATACCGCTTACACCAATTCAGGCAGTGAGTGGTTCAGTAGTAGTAGAATGTTGCAAGATGAAGTGATGTGTTTGTTGGTGTTTTATGTTGCAGAATGTCTACCACATACGAACTAAAATTCCTTATTGCTGTTCATTACCCCTTGGTGCGAAAGCGACGCTTGCTCAATAAACACCTGACGACAAGGTTCGTCTCGCCTCAAATGGTCAATTGGCGATTTCGCTCTCGTTCGTATTATCACACCCTCACACATTCGACATTGAATTTGCCGCAACAGATTCATTATTTGTATCATCCTTGTGTGTGTAACTTAACTGTTAGAAATGTCCACCACCAACGAACCCAAAAGCCTTGCTTCCGGCTGGCATCATGTGCAGAAGCGTTAGTCTTCCTCGTGGGTAGAATGAACTGCCAGGTTCAATCTTGCATTCGCTACTATTTAGATTTGGCTCGTTCGTTTTACATCGAGTACAACTAAACTAACGTACATAAGTTTTACAGAAACAACATAGTGTGTTTTTTGACTCCTTGAGTGTGAATGTGCAGTAATCTGTGCGTTTCCAAGCAATGTCCGCACTAGCCCGTTGCCAACGAAGCCCGGCCCCTTACCCTTGTGCGAAGGCGTCGGCGCTGCCTCGTGCGCTAGAATTTTTTATGACGGCGCAGGTTCATCTCGTACTCGTTATATTTAGACTTGGCTCGGTTCGTATTAACATGCGAGTACAACTCAGCCTACGTGATACAGTTAACATAACAACCGTAGTGTGTTTTTTTTTTATTTTCTCCTTGGGCGTAAATGTCCGTGTGTGGTGCGCGTGTCCGCCGGCCCTACCTTGAAGCGGAGGCGTCGGCTGGCTCGTGCGCCAGCATTGACGGCCAGTTCATCTCGCACTCGTCGCGGCTGGCGAAGGCGAAGGGCGCCTCGCCGGGGGAGACGGCGCCTCGGAGCACTTGCAGCGGTGGCCCACCATGTTGGCAGCCGGCTGCCGCACGGGCGTCCGCGCACCGCACGTCGCTGCCCGGGGTCCATGCGCAATGCGCACACACGCAGACACGCGCGTCACATCGCTGGCGCAGACATTCGCAGACATGAGGGTGACCTGGCTGACCTCTGATCAGCTGGAGGCGGTATACCAATCAGGAGCTTTCAATACCAAACAGCGGAATCCCAACAAAGCTTCCGATTGGATAACCGCAAACCCAGATAATCAAACGTCGGAAGTCATTCTAATTTTTCAGAGTATTTGTCTTCGCAATTAAGAAAAAATGAATGAAAAACAATGAAAAAAATAGAAAAGACAGAAAGGAACAATGGAACAATGAATATGAAATGTAGAGAATAATAGGAAAACAAGGAAGACCCTACAAAAACACTACCAGAACTTTCTTCGAAACAGAAGCAATATTGAACGTAAAACGGTTTATACATTGAGAAAAACTGAACAGGAAAGAGGGATGGTACGCTTTATAATAAATCAATAGAACAGAAAGAAGTCGTAATGAAGATAAGCAGCAAGTTACAAGGTGTATTGACGATATGACCGCAAAAGAAAGAAAAATTCAAGCAATGATCAGGCAAAGAGCGCAAAAGCGCGAACGAGCCTC
>BOPP01000001.1:27301512-27318074 GCA_017312745.1 Gryllus bimaculatus | reverse complement strand
AGCGGCTGGCTACTCTGAATGGTAGTTTCCGTGATATCTCCGATTAACATCTGGCGAATGCTGAATAACATAACTAACGAGCCATGGATCGCGCGTGATCTCTGTTTCCTCTTCCTTGCCCTATCCTCACCTCTTACACACACACTCACATTTACTACTCTACTTTGACATGCCAATTGGCTAGGACATGTTCCGGCTGACGCGGTGCCACGCTCGTAGGAGAACGGGGGAGGCACCGCCACCACCTCCCGCGACATAAGCATGCACTACTCTTACGGGACTAATAACCTTAGCCGTTGACGCGTTCTGAATAATCGACCAGTCAACCACTTAGCCCACTGAATCCACTTAGCACGTAAGCAAATGGGATGAACGACCTTTTTGAGAAGGGAGTGAGTGTTGAGGTGGCCTTCAACTTCGATAGACATTTCTTTAAAATGATCTTAACCCGGGAGTGCCCGCAATGTATTTCTCAGATTCAGCTGCAACTTTTTGTGGAAGTGAATGACCTGAAGCTCTATTTACTTAAATGTATTTTATTTAGTTTGTACAGGTCCCTCAATGAAATTGTTAATAAATTCTACACTACAGAACTCTTGTCTGAATTTTTACCCCAGGACGGTAAACGTTGGCAAAGAACCCGCAAAAATTAATAAACATCTTATCTTATTAAATAACATTAAATACAATTTCCACAAATGATTCTGGCATGTTCTAAACAAACATATAATTTTCATTTTTCACAAAAATATTTAGAAAGTCTATCTTTTCTATTTTTCAAAGTTCGCGTTTTTTTTTCATTTCCTTACAGACGTCTCCAAAACAACTTCATACTCTTTGAGAAGAAATTGTAAAAGTCGATCCTTGATAACGATTACTTTTGTACGTAGTTACTTGTCATAGACACGGCTAAAAATAATGCCATGATACGTACCGCTTAGAGCAGGAGCTCAAAATACACTGGCGCCAGTACACGCAACGTATCTGATACATAGTGTGCAGCGCAGCGATCTAATGTCAACTTTCTCACGGAAAATGATTCAGCGAAGAATAAAAACAGAAGGACAGGCATTCTCAGAAAAGAACAATGAAGGAATACAACAAAGATTTTTTTATTCGTAATATTGCCTATTTGAAAATACATCTTATAAGAAGTACAGAGAAAATAAAGAAGATAGTTCCACACTTTTGTTTCTTAAATTGAATGTTTTATACCAATCTCACTTTTCGCCAATCTTTCATTAATAACCGAATTCAAACATAACTGTGCATTTCGTCTTTTGATATTAATAACCATTTCTAGTTTTATTTTATTTGTTTTCCTCAGACAGTGATTCTATCGCATAATATCAAATTAGGTTTTATTTTAAAAAATCTACGATTTGCGAATACAAATCTACGATAGATAATATAAAAATGATACTCATTCACTTGCTTTAAAACCTTGATTGCTAATTTAACTTGGAAAGTGTAATTATAGAAGCACACTCTATGAAACAAAACTTTCAGTGCTGGTAACATTTTCGTGAATCGTTAAGTTAAAAATATTTTTAACAAATGCTGTAGAAAGGAGAAGAATCTCTTAGTAAGTAATTAAAGTTGTAGATATTGAAAAATCGCTTGAAAACCAAAGTCATCCCATAAACCATGATTTAGTAAATTTTTCTTATTAATCAGGTAATTATTCATTTTTTAGCTACTAAAACCCCATGAATAACGTTTGCTGTCGCCTCTCTATTCATTTATTTATTGAGCCTGCAAACTTCCTTTAAGGGCAAAGGCCTCCTGCTTCAGCAGGGTGAAAAGTTGGCTTCCATGTTTATCAAATGAAATTGCTTTAACACAAAATGAAATTACAAAATTACACACTTTTACATACAAAACATTAACACAACACGTAACACAATGTTAAACAAAAAAAGAACACGACATAATTACACAATTTTACTGCCGACTATTAAGCGCATTTAAAAAGTCTCGAATATAATATAGTCTTTATATTTCAGCGACTTAAGTAGTATTATAATTCTCATATTGCATTACAATGTAGTTATTCGTTGTATTTTTCAGTTATTCCTTATGCTTGTCTGTCCTTTTTCATCAGTCTTACTACCCATTTCAGTCAGTATTAATCCATCCTACGAACGATATAGTCACTTATCATCCCTCCCTTCATCAAGCAAGAAAGGTGGTCGCAGTGGACGAACAGTATAGTAACATTCAGCGATGACCTGCTCTGGCCATTTTGCACAACCATGTAATAAACGTTTATAGGAGATTTTTTAATCTACTTCATTATTGAAAACGTTTTACGTAATTCGCTCATCAACGTTGATTTACACAATATTTTTCTGCCACCTCCAATAAAAAGACCATCCATTTCCTCTTTCAATCTTACAATCTTCACCTGTCCTGTAAGTGTCGTTTCGGCTTGTTCACATCAGGTGTTTCGCTCCCCCTTCCGTTTCCTTCCTCTTGTGTAGCCTCCTGCGCGGCAAACTGTTCCGGCCGTCCACTGCATCGCCCGGACGCAGCCAGCCGGCGCGCGGCCGACCTCCGGAATTCTTCCAAGCCGCGCGCTTTTATTCTATATCCGGAGTTTATGACGTCGCCCGGCGCTCGCGTTTTTACGCTAGACCGCGGTGTCTGCGAAGGAGGCGGCGAGGAGGAAAGAGGGGGGCTGGGGAGGCGGGAGGGGAGGTGGTTCCGCATGCAGGCGGCGTGGCGCCGAGAAATCGCGGGGCAACGAACGACCACGCTGTGCGCCGGTTACTAAACGGCGAATTTTTCAACTCGGTCGTCGCCCACGCGGTCCCGCCCTTTCTCGTGAGCCCCGCTCCGCCCATCCCGCTCCGTCCGACCCGCCTCGCTACACCCGACTCCACCTCCATGGGCTCCCTCCGCCTCTCTCCCCTTCCTCACCGCCAGACTCCCTCCCTCCGTCGGACTTCAGCTTACTCTGGATTACGTCTATGGGGATCCTCTCCGTCGCGCTCCTCCCGCCCCGTACCCACCGGCTTCCCCCCTCTCCCACTTCTCTTGCTCTCTCTGCTCCCCCCTCTAGCCTCATCGCGACAGTCCTCTCAATCCATGAGTCCTATTCTACGCTTGCAGCGCGCACTCAGAGGGCGTCTAGCTGTCATGATCACCGCGCATCTCTCCTCCGTATCCGTCCCGCCCCCCCTGCCCGCCCGTGGTCCGTCCGCGCGACCCCACCGCCCCGCCACCAGGCCGCACGTGTGATGTGGGTGATTGTAATGTAACGTGTATAAAGCCACAAAAAGGAAAGAAAAAGTCGGGGAGTGGTCCAAGTGGTCTCTTTTCTAGCGCCACTTGCTCTGTGCTTTCGCTGATGGTGTTTGCGATTCGTTTTGCTTGAAAAACAACAATTACGGAGAGTACTAGACACGTGGATTAAATAACAAGCCTCAGACAGCAGTTAGACACCTAGGGCTGAGAATTCGATTGCATGGTCATTGTATGTGTAAGTTAACCTCTCGCTTCGGTTCGATGTCGCTTCGATATCCCGCGCCGCGTGCAATGTCGCTTTCGATATCCGCGCCGCGTCATGTCGCTTCGATATCCGCGCCGCGTCATGTCGCTTCGATATCCGGCGCCGCGTCAATGTCGCTTCGATAATCCGCGCCGCGTCATGTCGCTTCGATAGCGCGCTCATTTGATGACTCCGCGCCGCCGTCATGTCGCTTCGATATCCGCTGCGCGTCATGTCGCCTTCGATAACCGCGCCGCGTCATGTCCGCTTCGTAGCCGCGCCGCTGTCATGTCGCTTCGATATCCCGCCCGCGTCATGTCGCTTGCGATATCCCGCCGCGTCATTCCGCGATATCGTCGCCTCTTGCTATATAACCCGCGCCGCGTCATGTCGCTTCGATATCCGCGCCGCGTCGCATGGTGCGTCGATATCCGGCGCCGCGTCATGTCGCTTCGATTCCGCGCGCGCGTCAATGTCGCTTCGATATCCGCGGCCGCGTCATGTGGCTTCGATATCCGCGCCGCGTCACTGTTCGCTTCGGATATCCGCAGCCGCGTCATTCGGCGTTCGATATCCACGCCCGCGTCATGTCGCTTGATTAACTGCCCGCGCCGGTCTATGTCCGGCTTTCGATATCTGCGCCGCGTCATGTCGCTTCGATATCCACGCCGCGTCATGTCGCTTCGATATCCGCGCCGCGTCATGTCTCTTCGATATCCGCGCCGCGTCATGTCGCTTCGATATCCGCGCCGCGTCGCGTCGCGTCGCGTCGCGTCGCGCCGCGTGGCGTCGCGCCGCGTCGCGTCGTTTCGCCTTCCGGAACATCTCTCCTTCCAGCTCGCGTCCCACTCAGGTACCCGGCTACATTGCGCCGTGCCACCGTCGCAGCGTCGCGTTAACATAGGAAGCGCGCGAGGGGAAATCCTCTTTGCTGATACATGCACGCAGCGCGTTGTTGTTCGTATCCGTAAGGTAGGAAGGGCTTCTGTTGACTAAATTGCCCGGCGAATTCCGTTGGAAGTCGGAGGATTTCTGGGCGCCTATCATTCTACGTGTTTCTCGTACGTACGAAAGGAGCAGTAGAGTTCAAACGAATGGAATGCTGATGAACGGTCCGAGGACTGTGCTTGACGTGGAAAGACGAGTATTGTGTAGACGTGATATTGTAACAGTGCAATCACCAAATGAGAATATGGTAGAATAATGAGGTCCATTGAAGATAGCAGGCATAGTACGAACTTTATTTGGACCGATGTAAAATAAGTATTCGGAACAATAAATATTGACAGCTTAGTAATTTAAACGATCAAAGTAAATCGTTCGTTTTCACTGAGGCATAAATATAGCGGGTGCAAGTGAATGTAGTAAGAAGACAAGCTGTGTTGTCATTAAGATGCAAATTCCTAAGGCAGTTGGTCCCATCATGATGGTTCAGAACCAATGTTACAACCATAAGAGCAATGTTAATTAAGAAAGATAAAAGTTAGTTTGTCACTGCCATGCGATATATCTTTGTTGGTGATTCCTGTATCTCCCAAGCATTATTGGGGGTTAGATATCCTACCAAAAAGGGGCGCGATATCAGAAATATCACGAGAGTAATTTCGTTATATAAAACTTCTCGCTACACGTTCATTAAAAAACGTCATCATAATGTATCCCGCTCTACAAGCTCCAAAATGCGTAGGATTTTTTTCACATCATCCTGAAGACAACAATCTAGTAATGTTTAATCATATATAACAATAGTTTTAAAATAATAGAAATTTCTTAGAGCTACTAAATTTAGTCCCTTTCCTAGGATGTGGGTGCCATCTCTGCAGCTGCAAGTATATTCATCAAGTCGGTGGCGCAAATAGCTCTAAAAAATGTATAACGGTACCTAACCATCATGGGTTTGATGTCAGTAATATCACGTCTGTAACTCACAAAATGTCTCATTATATGTGCCCTGGCAAAAAGTTGATCCCTCAGCAGAGTGTAATATTCATTTTGCACAACCTGTACACCACAATCTAGAACTACGATCTAGTACAATCTAGTACTACCTTACACAGTGTAGTACTACTTCATATGCAAACCTTTATTGATTTTATATTCAACTATCACCAACGCTTCGCACAAGCAACACATCAGGCCAATTTTGTAAGAAACCACCCAACGAATTGGTGGTCTCAGGCGAATGCCGAAAACGTACCTCAGTGATTCGACGTAATTAAAAAGACCTAACTTTAATTCCCGGTCGGAGTGACAATTCTTTGAACAAATTCAGTTATTTCGATAACACTCCCCAGTTTCAAAATCGCGTAATTGCGAGAGTTTACTAGATGGTATCTCCTTCCGAGGACGTGGTCACCGGCCCTGCAGCTGCGAGTGTATTCAACAAGTCAGCGGCGTAAATAACGCGGCCGAACGCGAGCCTTTTGTTTTTGGCGCGCATTTATATTTCCGCGGCGCGAGCAAAGCCATGAAAAAGATGGCGGGAATAAAGTCACGTTCTTCAGAGGAATCGGCTTGAAAAAACATGACCAGCTCTCTCAGTAGATATGCATCCTTAATATTTCATTATGTAGTACCATTTTATTTGAATATTTTCAAAACAATCAACAGAGAATAACTCCTGTATTTGATGAAAACTTATTAAACAAACTAATTCACAAATTAATTCGTACGAGCAAAGAAAATGGCGATTGTGGTAAAATATAAATTTAAATTACAATTCAAAAGTTGAAATATAATCACATGATAAAAATATATTCAACCAGAGTGATGAGTATTTTTTCGAGTCAGGAATTATCCACTTCGTTCAAGAGTCATCTAAGAAGAAGTACTACATTTTTCGCCCCTCTCAGAAAAGTTTTTGTGGCTAACGCAGAATGTGTACAGAATCTGTAAATATTATTTTAAATCGATGTTAGTTGTTTGAAAGATTCCGATCCGTTAAAACGGAGTTAATGTTCCGATCTCACTTCTGTCAAGAGTAAATAAATATTCTCTTATAACGACACGGAGTGAAAAGAAAATATTTGAAAGACTCGTATGGAGATAATAAGCAAAACGAAGGGCATACTATATCGAAAGGTTATTTTGTTGCGTGGCAATGCAAGAACTCTCTGAACATACTAGACTTACGAATTCCTTCAGAATTGAGTTGGAGATATTTTGGATCCCCAAAACTGGATCAGGACATCGACTGACTGTGCAGTTCTTCTAATCGGGAGGTACTGGGTTCAATTCCTGAGGGGGTGCGATGGTGGAAAGGTAGCTTACGTACGTAGGAATGTGTTCTCGAACGCACTCTACACATGCATAAGCAGTTTTTATAGTATTTTTTTTATATTCATTCATCACAGAGAAAATTATTTTTTGTGTCGGTCGTAAATACTTACATTAAAGGAGTGAAATTCTGTTCATTGAAGTTCCTTTCTGAGTAATAATTACCACACTCACAGTATAGAAAGTTTTGTATTAATTCTAGTACACCATTCAATAAATATCATTTGAAAGGCAGTAAATATACTATTTTTATGTATATAAATTAATAATCATAGTATACTTGAAAGAATTGAAAATTGCGTGCATGAAACAGTAAGTAAATAAAAGGTTACAAATTCTCTAAACTGAAAAATTTCATTACATTGAAAACAACTTCCTGATGGAATTTAGCCAATTATCTACCATGTTCTATTTTCACAAAACTAACGAACGGCTAATTTAAATGAATATCAACTATAAAACAATATTATTCTATATATACCAAGATTCCTGAGCTGTGGATAGAAACCCTGTGTTCGGGAAAGAGAGCATTTCATTGAAGGATAAAAAGAAATGACGTCGGAATACTGTACTGTTCTGTTTTGTATAATTTCAACGCGGAAAATTTGAAGTTAAACTTGGAGAATAGGTACGTCAATTTCGGGAGTACAATCTGTGGGAAGCCAGTATTTTCTATTCGGAAGGCGCTCACTGTATTGTATCTCTACTTACGCAACATACCTCTCTGACAATCGTTAAAGTATTTTCCTTCATTCCCTTCCTTCTTTTCGAAATGGACACAACAAAGAATTTATTTCATTATTATAAGAGAAATATAATGAAAAAATATTTTTGGAGAAAATACTGGAAGTAAAACTAAATAATTTATACTGCGTTTGAATTACTTTAATAAGAATTTTTTTAAAGGCTGAACAGAAAACTGCAATTGTCTATTTATTTTCCAATTTTTATTTAGCATAACGTATGAAACTTTTCAACAACTCCTCCATATTCATCAATGATGACTGTCATTTTCTAGCCCAGAGGAAAACATCTTATCCAGATTCGCAGTTATGAAATCTCGTCCTCGCTAATATATTATTCCAATCACCTGCATCCGATCGTCCGTGTCGTGTTCACTCGTCTCTCACGGTTGGATCCCTTCTCGCGCAGTAATGGAGGCAAATGAGGTGTGATTAAACGTGTCTCGGTTTCCTGGTGGGAAACCGGTGATTTGTTTTCGAATCCATTCCTAATATTCTAACAAATTTATCCAAACACTTTTTTGCGGTTTTTAGCGCTGAGATCTAGTGGTAGCCCGCGCGAACTAAATGCCTAGTCGCCACAAGCAGCTGTGATGACAGCTGAATGCAACGCCAATGTTGCGACCGACGCCACTCAGGCGATGAACAACTATGTCACTGTAGACTGAATCGCCCAGATGCCGTGTTTTACAGAATGTGGTTTGAGACTTGGATCACTCGAAAGGAAAAGTTTCATCGTCAGTTTTGGTACCTCATAGAATAATTACTATTTTATAGGATAAACTTGTTATGTGTAGCACTAGAATATACGATAGCGCTAATGGGATAATCCCTTTTGTATGATAATTTCCACTACAAAATTATACTCTAATTTGATTTATAAGAATGGAATGGTAGGCTGTAGAATAGTAGCTTCGAAATTCTCTTTAATAAGTGGGCTGACAATATTTTGGAAAAATGTACTCTTCAGTGCTACTTTTCTGGGAGTGATTGTGTAAGGTTCTCTAATTCCGTATTTTGGGGTGGGTAGTGACTGCAGCCCGAAAGAGCATCAGGAAAGAAAAGTTGCGACCATGCATTTGTAATTTTATAATTTAATTTAAATTTTTAGTTAATATTTTTTATGTACAGTAACAGTGATGTGTAATATTTAGTGTAATGTTTTTACGTACCTAATCAACAAACAACCAGACAACTAGCTGTATGATGAATCTCTCGTTTTAGGCAGAAGTTACTTCGAACATTTTAATATGTGAAAATATTTTTAAATCAGTTCAAATCTTCGGCCACCCCATATTCAACCATTCACTAACACTGACCAACCTTCTTAAAAATTATGTCATAATTGTCTCCCATACAAAAGACACAGGTTTTACAGTTTTTATTATTAATAAACGAACAGGGAATGAAATGAGTAATGTATACTGACCATACAACGCACCAAAAATCTAAAACTATTAAACAAATGTATTCATTAGTTATAACATTTGAATTGGATTGTTACGAAACGGAAATACGAAAAGTTTATTGTAACGGCCACACGACCAATGACGCTAACATAACGACTCGAGTTGTTATAAACTTAGCTAATGGTTTATATATAATATATATATAATATATATATATATTAATATATTATATATATACATATATATACATATATATATAATATATATATATATTATTAAGGTCGGTTTCCTTTCTTGTAACGACGTAATATATAATTTATTAGAAAATTAAAATCCTTTGTTTATTCTTTCAAAAAAACCTTTATTTTTACATTTTTTAATGGATACTGTACTAATTGAACGCTTGGCAAAAAACCTGGCCACGTAATTCACTAAGTCAGGATACTTGCTTCAATTGGGATTGCACAAGAAAATTTCCAGAAAAATACTAATAGTTTACTTCCTCCGTATTTTTCTTCCATTAACCTTGGTATATACGATTTGCAGGATTCGAAGTTCCTCCGTGGAATGAATCTTTTCGCAATATGTAGATTATCCAGAAGAGCAGCTGCATCGTCAGTGCTAACAAACTGCCAGGCTCTTCGCAAATTGTTTTAACAACCAATACTCCTAAATATTTTCCAAAGGGCCCTCAGGGCACAGCGTGAGTATGTAGATCGTGAGGGCGGAACAAACTACGCGAGCGTTTAATTAATACTCTGATGTAAAATTGAATTACGCAATCAGTCTAATTAAAACGACTGAAGTAATCGGTAGGATATCAACGATAATGAAACTGTAAGAGCAACATCGGCTGTGATAGGATCAATTTACCCTCCCGGATCGGGAGCGTGTTGCAGATTATGCGTTGTACGATCAGAATGTAGAAGAGCGAAGCTCTTTAATCTTGGTTTATAGAGGGAGTGCCGTACTTTTCATTTCATCTGCGTGATTTCTTGTTGCTTCCAATTGGCTTCTGAAAGCTAATTTGATAGTTTGGTAAGGTGTTAATCTTGTTCTGGCGGACTGTCAAAAGGAATTTATTG
Source organism: Gryllus bimaculatus (assembly GCA_017312745.1). NCBI lineage: Eukaryota > Metazoa > Arthropoda > Insecta > Orthoptera > Gryllidae > Gryllus > Gryllus bimaculatus. The sequence goes on along the minus strand of BOPP01000001.1, from coordinate 27,308,068 downwards.
ATTCAATATGGTATCTGATGCCTCGATAGACTTCTGAACTTTGCATCTACGAGCACGACTATGTTTCCGATGACCATGACTTCAAGAGTATTAAAGTAAAACTGGATATTTATTATAATTTTCACATTAGCAGAACAACTAATACCCTCCTATTCTTTCAAATTGTTTGCTCAATAAATGGTAGAGTGACAAAGAAATAATAATAACAGTTTAATAATAACAGAAATAAAATAAATGTTTCTTTCATACAAAATACGAGGAGAAAAGATTTGTATTATAATTAATAGATGTGATTACTATATCATTACTGGACATATGCGATAGTCCAAGACACACGTATGGTTTCACAATAAAGCATGAACTCTTCGTAGACATAAGAAATAGTTAACGGAGTCAACCCGTTTCTTTCTATTGTTCTCCAAACATTCAAAAAATCAAAAATCATCTCCCTCTGTATTGAGTGTATTACACTATAGTATGTTTATAGTACCATCCTATTGTACACGTGTCTCATGTACAAGATAAGAGAGTATAGCATATCTATTCCGTGTGAAAGAGTATGTTTTCTCGTGCGCCAGCATGACGGCCTGGTTTAACTCGCACACATTAGCTTCCGGTTTGCTCTCGTTCATTTAACATACCGCTTACACCAATTCAGCAGTGAGTGGTTCAGTAGTAGTGATGTTGCAAGATGAAGTGATGTGTTTGTTGGTGTTTATGTTCAGAATGTCTACCACAACGAACTAAAATTCCTTATTGCTGTCATTACCTTGTGCGAAAGCAACCGCTTGCTCAAGTAACAGCCTGACGACAAGGTTAATCTCGCCCTCATGGTCAATTGGCAATTTTGCACTCGTTCGTTATCATACCCCTCACACATTCGACAGTGATTTGCCCAACAGATTCATTATTGTAATCTCCTTGTGTGTGTAACTTAACTGTTAGAATGTCCACCACCACGAACCCAAAAGCCTTGCTTCCGGCTGCATCATGTGCAGAAGCGTTAGTCTTCTCGTGGTAGAATGACTGCCAGGTTCATCTAGCATTCGCTACATTTAGATTTGGCTCGTTCGTTTAACATGCGAGTACAACTCAAACTACGTAATACAGTTTACAGAAACAACAGTAGTGTGTTTTTTGACTCCTTGAGTGTGAATGTGCAAGTATCTGTGCGTTTCCAGCATGTCCGCCACTAAAACCCGTTGCCGCCGGCCTTACCTTGTGCGAAGGCGTCGGCCTGCTCGTGCGCTAGAATTTATGACGGCCAGGTTCATCTCGTACTCGTTATATTTAGACTTGGCTCGTTCGTTTAACATGCGAGTACAACTCAAACTACGTGATACAGTTAACATAAACAACAGTAGTGTGTTTTTTTTATTTCTCCTTGGGCGTAAATGTCCGTGTGTGTGCGCGTGTCCGCCGGCCCTACCTTGAGCGGAGGCGTCGGCCTGCTCGTGCGCCAGCATGACGGCCAGGTTCATCTCGCACTCGTCGCGGCTGGCGAAGGCGAAGGGCGCCTCGCCGGGGCAGACGGGCGCCTCGGAGCACTTGCAGCGGTGGCCCACCATGTTGCAGCCGCGCTGCCGCACGGCGTCCGCGCACCGCACGTCGCTGCCCGGGGTCCCTGCGCATGCGCACACACGCACACGCGCGTCACATCGCTGGCGCAGACATTCGCAGACATGAGGGTGACTGCTGACCTCTGATCAGCTGGGAGGCGGTATACCAATCAGGAGCTTCAATACCAAACAGCGATTCCCAACAAAGCTTCCGATTGGATAACCGCAACCCAGCTAATCAAACGTCGGAAGTCATTCTAATTATTTCAGAGTATTGTCTTCGCAATTAAGAAAATGAATGAAAAACAATGAAAAATAATTAGAAAAGAAAAAAGGAACAATGGAACAATGAAATAATGAAATGTAGAGAAATATAGGAAAACAAGGAAGACCCTACAAAAACACTACAGAACTTTTCTAGAAACAGAAGCCAATATTGAAAACGTAAAACGTTTATACATTGAGAAAAACTGAACAGGAAGAGGGATGGTACGCTTTATAATAAAATCAATAGAACACAAAGAAGTCGTAATGAAGAATAAGCACAAGTTACAAGGTTATTGACGATATGACCGCAAAAGAAAGAAAAATTCAAGCAATGATCAGGCAAAGAGCAAAAGCCGAACGAGAAAACGATATCACAGAAATCGAAAATGTACATCAAATTTACAATATTCGATTCTAAATGTTAATAATTATTCAGGGTTGATACCATCATGAGCTATTAGGATTCTTCGTTTTAAGGAGCGAGTTAAGTGAGGGTGGTGGTTCGATGAACGCAAACACAAAAGCAAGACATTTTGTAATGTTAACCTATTTAATTTCAGCATTGCAATGATTGTACTCCTTCTTGTACAAACGTCGTTTCACACAGAAATAAATTAAACCAGACAAAAGAGTAGCTAAAGTGTATATGATCACACAAATCGAACAATACCTAAAATCTTCAAATATATGGCAATAAAGAAAAAACAAGAGAAATTCTATACACACACAACACAAGTAATCTTTAAATTTCTCTTTAACATCTAAACCTCTCTTGCTTATTGTTGGAACACACTATTTTTTCTCTATATTGAATTACATCACCCTTATAAAATTTATAAATTTTGTGCTTAGGATTGTTCACTTTTTTGTACTTCACTTCTTTTTGTTATTTTAAGATCGCATCAACTTTTAGGTTATTAGGGACCACTATTGCGTGTCACGGTATGGTAACTATGAGAATGACACGATATGATGATGATGATGATGATGATGATAGGGGTTGAAAGGACGAACACAATAAAATCACGCCCGAGGTGAGACACAAAACCCGCGACCCTTCGATCAGAGATCGCTGCGGCACTACTACCTTAGCGATCTCGGCCAACCGGACCGGCACTTTCATTTACACAGTTGTTTCATTTAGAAATAGACCGTTACAAAAAAGTTATCTTTAAATCTCTTTATAATACATCTGCCTTAATTATTGTTGTTAAGTCTTGTTTTCTCCATATATTAAATTACCGCACTGTTAGCAAAAACCAATTTATACCTTATAGGGTTATAAATATTAATTAAATTATTTATAAGTATTTCTAGTCTTTCGCTACTCGACAAACTATTGATACCCAACATTTGTGGTTAGAAAAAAGTTTTATGGACTTGTTACATAAAATACTTAGTTTCCTAATTTTTATTTAAATATTTGTTCCATCTAGAAACAAAATAATTTTCTACTATGGTGCTCGAGGGAAAACCAATTCTCGGCGCGCGACCTTGGTCCCGCGGCGCTGCGTTGAGGTAACGGAACTCAGGGGTTGGGGAAAGAAACCCATTGACTCAACCTTCGCTTGTATACTTTTCAGATGGCATTTAATTCTGGCCAAATACTCCCAAAAATAAATTATTTATTTGAACTAACTTTAAAGTTAACTCTAAAGCAACGTGATCACCTAATTATCAACTTATTACAAACTTCACACTCGAATTACCCTAGCAATTGCGTTTATAATAAAACGTGGCCACCAGTTCCAGTTCCAGTTCTTGCCAATTATATGCGCAGGGAACGAGCCAGCACTTTCGCGCCTGTTTATCATTAATGTTGATGATGGAGAGTCGTTACTCCTCCCGGATCATCAGACTTCCGTGGTAAGATTTGGTGGAGGGTGGATTTTTCGTTCGCTTTCGGCGCCTAGGGTGCCTTCTAGTCAAAGTATCTCGCAACCGCAAATTGAAGAAGTGAGCAGTGGCTCCTGTATTCCACGTATTATAGATGGCAGTTCCACGAATTGTTTAAGCTTATAGAATCTCAAAAATCATTGAAGAATATAGAAGATATAAAATATATATCTAAATAAATATGCAGTTATAAGTACGAAGAAAAACTGGAATTATAACAAGAAAGCTGAAACGAACAACAAACGAATATCAATTTATAAATGTGCCAATTATTCAAATACACCTTTCCGTCCACGTGTTCCATATACATGCCTAATTATCACAAATTATAAGAACAGTGCTTAAGATATTTACCCCCTTATTAATGTTCTTTACTTGTACTTATTGTACTGTACACAATTTCAATTCGTTAAATCTTGGATCAATCTTATGCAATTGTTTCGCTTGCACGTACTTACGAACAAATCACGCCACCATGGCCTGGTTCTCTTACTACTCTTTACGTTCTGTTCAGCCACGGGCTATGCTCCTTCTGGTTTCGTGATTGGTGGAATAGCTTACTGCTTCAGTCAAGCCAGCGTCTCATTTCATTTTATCTATTTATTTTTAGAAAGCGAGGTGGTCACTTGTGGTTCCTTGGCGTCTCATTAAACTTTCAAGACCGGACATAGGTCACAATATAGGACACCATTGAAACAATTCCTTGGATAATTGTAAGTAACTCATGAAATATAAAGAAAAACTTAAAATTGATTCACTAAATGTGAGGACTTTGAGAACAGAAGAATGGTTTGTCGAATTACAATAAGCTCTAAAATACGTTCATGTAGACATTTTTGGACTCATGTAAGTAAGAAGAGAAGGAAATTAAATAATTGAACTACCCGGAGAAGACATTCACAGTTAAGATGGAGAAAAAAGGAGACAGGGGTGTACTTCTTTATATCACAGGCAAATCATGTAGAAGCAATTAAAGGAATAAATGAAACAATAATTGTGGCAAAATTAAGAAGACAACAGAGCAATCTCTCATGTTTATGTACCGACCGTAAACAGCAGAAACGATGAAACTGAAGACTTTTAGAAACAATGTGGTTATACCGTAAATGTACTTCAAGCAAATCTTAATATTTCAACAGTAAAATAGGAAGAAAGGAAGTACTACATGAATTTGCATAGGGCAATAAGGTTACGGCGTTAGAAACTTCATATAATCACGACTTTCAATGTGCAAATGGACGGAGATTAAAAATTTGTAATATCTTCCAGAAAAAGAACATATCAAATAAATGTACGTGGCGCAGTCCCCATGGGAGAACACGTAATGCAACACACTTATTCTACCTGAAAATCTCAAACATAAGTAACTCAGAAGTAGTGAGCAACAAAGTTTGAAACAGATCGTAGGGTAAGTGAGGCAACAGGGATTAAAAAAGAACGAGAAGGTACAAAAATGTTCTCATAAAAAAGTATCTGTAAATTAAAATATATTTGTATAACAACTAAACCAATCTCCTATGGACTGAGACTACTTGGGAACCGAAATACAAGAAATGTATTCAACATTGAAAACGCAATACGAAAGGCCACCTTAAAATCAACAAGAAAGGCAAGGAAAAGAAAAGTTCATAAAGCACAAAACAATTGCTACTGATTGAATGAAGACAAAAAGCGAAACAATAATAGTAATATAATTTAATTTTGAGACTTGAATGTTCAGAGCTCACCAAGCTAGTAAAACGTGAAATAAGAAAGATTAAAGAGATCACAAAAACAGAATCATACAAGAAATAATAAACACTTCCAGGTGTATAAAGACAATAAAACGAGAGTTGAGTGAAGGAAAACATTGGATGAAAGGAATATACACAAGTTTAGTTGCTAACTAATAGAAATAAAATTATATTACGGGCGACAGATTGAGAACATCTACGTCCGTTAATTGGATTTCTGCGATAAAACAATGGAAGGAATAAAAGAAATGTTAATTGACCCTATAGTTCGAAACAATAATTCGATTCATTGTGCTGTGTGACATCGAAGCAGCTCTGAAAGAACGCAAAATAAAGAAGGCTTCGGGAGAAGACGGAAGCTGTAATGAACCTCTGAAAAGAGTATCAGAAATGGTATTGAAACCTCTCACAAATGTGTTTAAGGTTATTCCTGAAAAAGAATAAATGCCAAAAGAGTGGCTCTTAAGTACAAGGTGGTTATAATTAAACTTTGCCTAAAAACACGGTGTATTAAGAAAACGAACTATAGTACCAGACGAGTACCAAACAAGCTGGTATATTACCATCCATACCATTATGGAGTTAATGATCTCCATGCGTCATTATACAATCGACCAGTTCCAAATTTGTCCACCAGGTGCCGTGATCAGTCATAGTGCTGAATAGTGCGCACACCGGACCAGTCTTCGTGCACTAGTTGACGAGTCAACATGGGTTTCGGCAAATGGAGCAGGGCATTATTGGTAAGGCTCTTTTATCAAAACAACAGTAATGTTGCAGCTGCAGTTTGAGAATATCGTCGGCTAGAATGATTACGGAAAGGTCCTCTTTTTCCACCTGCTTTGCGGAACACGGTGAAGACGTTCGAATCAATTGGGGAACTGGGTTTCGATCCAGGAAGAGGACGAAGCACAGGTGGTTGACGAAATGGCTGTTGCTCTGGCCGACAGCACTGCGAGCATTCCCGAGTGTCACGCAGTGCGCGCACTGTAACCCGACAGTTGAACATCCCATGGGCAGAGGGTGAAGGTATAGTATTACTCGGGCAACTTTTCTTGAACGATGGATTGACGATTTCGGGTGGAGTGGGGGTATTATTTA
>BOPP01000001.1:27284959-27299144 GCA_017312745.1 Gryllus bimaculatus | reverse complement strand
GCCGTCTGCCCTCCTTGCCGCCATCCTCGCCGCAATCCTCGCCACTCTCTACGCCCTCCTCGCCGCTCTCCTGGCCGGCCTCCTCTTTCCCATTTTCCTAGATCCGTTTTGCCGCCTTCGTCACCATCACTACCCACGACACTCCAGCTATTTCGCCAGTCCCTGCCGCGCCGCATTTGGACTCCGACGACCCGCTCTCGTCTTGGCTTGACCCGTTCCCGCTCCCGCGCTGGCACTCGCCCTCGGCCCGTCCCGAAATTTAACCCCCACCCCACCGCACACCATCCAGTTGCACCTATCTCAGGCTCCCGTACGGCCGCTTTTCCCACGCAGGCTGTACGGTTCACCAGTCGTTGACATTCGTAGAGTTGCAATGGAGCGATAACCTCCACTGGGTTTGCTTGCACCGGCATGGCATCCCGAAACTCTGATCTGACACCAACTAGACCGCTGACTTCTTGACTCCTGCAACCCGACTTAGCCTCTTCTCTGCGTAGTTTTATGGGGTACCTCTATGAAGTATTAAATCTTTATGAATTTATTTTACAATATTTACAAACACCAAGTCTTTTTTAAATTAGATTTACTGTCTATTTTTATATTAATTTCATTTGTAAAATAAATTTTGTATTAAGGCACTAAAGCAAAAACATACTTTTCCTATAAAATACACTGCATTGCATTCTGTAATGTTTTTATCTTAGTTGTATCGACTGTAAATTTAAACAAACAGTGATCTGAGAATACGTTATCTCAAAATTTCTAAATTATTTCATGTTCATTTCTATGTTCATTTTTTTAGCATATATTTTGATACTTGAACTTTTAACAATTATTTTCATTATTTTTCTACACTCAATTTTATTTCATTCTCGTGATGCAGATACTAAATTTTTCAAGAGGTACACACATATAGGTGGTTTATAACATATTAATGTAGAAATAATGATAAAAAATATGAAGTGCACAAGAACATACAATTTCGTGCTAGTAGCCACACACTAACATACTCTCGCTGTCGCAAACACTTAACCAGATAAATATCTCTGTCGTATCTGCACTTCCACATACACCTTCATTTGCACGCACGCCCTCAATAGAGAGCATTCCTGACTGTTTACCTCCTAGTTATATTCATATGAGACTTGCAACAGTTAACGAAAAGATTCTTTAATTAATGAAACACAGATTGGACTATTTGGAGTAAATAACAAAGTTTTGACGTTTACATTTCTCTGTAGATTTTTCTTTTCTAAGTTGTTAATTTACTAATTTTACTGATAGAGCAACCAAAAACTTCGAGGGGCAACAACAAAAATAGAGATCGCATCTTACATGATAAAAAAATTCCGATACTTTCAAATGTTATTGATACAGCTCTCTTTTGCTTACGTCTATTTACTCTGAAAAAAAGGTATCAATTTTTCATGTTGTCAATGAATTTACAAAATACAAACTTTTTAAAATTTGGTTTATTTTTATTTATTTACATCAGAAACAGTTACAAACTATGTGTGACGTGCTATAGGGAAAAGTTAATTTGAAGTTACATTTTTGTCCAGAAGCAAAACAAGGAGCCATTTCAGAATTTGCTCAAGGTTCAAGGAAACTGGACGAAAATGTGACCGAGGTGGGATCTTAACTATACATCTGTAGTTATAGGCTTACAATCTAACTTGCACGTTACACTAAACTACGATGACGAGAAGACTCACAAAGCACCTCTACAAATTTATTCTAAGTAGCTGAATATGTTTAAGAATGCATATTAAGAATACTGATTTGGTTTTTACGTTTTGTGTACTTGTTCAGTTTGTGATGTCTGATTTGATTGATGAAGTGGCTATGTGAATAAAAGTAATTGGAGGGATAGCTTACATTGTAAGAGATTGTGTTAATGTTTAATTCGATGTGTAGTTCTTTGTTGGAGACATAGTTTGGTTGCTAATACATTAGAATTTGTTTTGATAACATTTATTTTGTGAAGATTATAATTGGCAGCATGTGTCTGTATTGACATATTGAACATGCAAACAGAAGGATTAGTCTGTTTGCCGTTTTTTTTATATCATTACTCTATGGTGTGGTTTAATGATAGATTGGAAATATTATTTGTTAACGGTTTCTGTTATAAGATGAACTGCTAAGTCATATTTTGGTTGTACCAACAGAAATTAACAAATATTGATCATATATTTTTGTTCGATGTTCATTTTGTTTTAATTATAGTCATATTGCTTGTTTTTAGATGATTTCTATTTGTTGTAAAATGGTGATACTCCTGATGTTTACGAATTAGTCGCGAAATTAACTGATCATTATTTATAAGGGAAAAACAGGGTCTAAAACAAAATCTTCCTTAAATTTTTGTGGTAATAATCACTTGTAAAATATCAACAACTAAGCAATAATGAAGTATGTCAAAACATTAAGATAATATATAAAATTTGTGTTGGTGAATTGCCAGATTTTGTAGTAATATTATGGAACATGATTGATTGTTCTTGTACATTTATGAGTCTAAACATGATATTCTGTGTCCAAGTCGACTTGTGATGTACATGTACCGTGTGCAGTAGTTGAATGTTTGAATTCAAAACGTGAGGGGTTATCGTTTCTTCCATGGGAAGAAGGTTAGACGAATTACAGGAACATTATAAGTTCTGCTTATTATAATTGATATGAAAGCATATGCAATAAAAATAAACATTTTGATCAAAATCCGGGAATTTTTTAGTTAGGCTTAATTGGATATTTGTGTTCCATTGCAATAATCACGTTAATCTTCTACTACGTTAAATATCTATTAATCCTAATTATCCCATTTTTAATGGCGTTTCACACACGATTCCAAGTAAACAATTTGAAAAGTCATGTATTTACTTTAGAGTCACTATTTGAGTTCATATTGTGTATAACACCATAGAGTACAACATCAATGCCGCTTTTAAGCAGGAGAGATGTGCGCACTGAATCCTGCAGACGGCGCATCGCAGTACGTGCAGACATTTCATTATGGAGCTGATAACCATCTCGGATCCTATTGCAGGCGGCGGGAGTCGATGCAGGCGGGTGATGACGCCGCGACGCCGATGCGTCTCGACGTCTGCAGCCATCTAGCACGCGCTCCCCCCTCCCAGGGCCCGTAGCGTGCAGCGCCGCGCCGCGCCGTTCGCTATGAATGGCTTAATGAATACGCGATTCCTCCTGGATGCGACCTCGTTGCCGGGTGAGATTGGCAAGCGCTCGCTCGCGCAGAAGCGAACCCCGGCCTCTGACACCGCCGTCGCCATGGCTCACGCTGCCGCCCTCGCCGCCTCGCTTGTCGTCACCCTCATTGTCTATCTAGTTGTCACTCTCGGAATCACTTATTAGTCTATCTCGTCAAAGGCGTCGTCCTCGCGCTAGTACAAATAGGTACATGAAAATGGTAGATACAATCGCAGCGCTTGCTGTGATACACTGGTCTTTTTCGTGAAGTTCTTCAGGCAGCAGTCCATGTTGTCACTAAAAGAATCGGCGTTATCGGTAAATCTTGTCATCACAAGTTTTTTGGAAAGTAATCTGTTGAATCTTTAATGAGATGGCTCCAAATTTATTTATATAAGATATATTATATAATCTGTTATAATATATATATATATATATATATATTATATATAATATATATAAATATACACACACAACACATTCCTTCAATTCCCGAAAACATCTTATAGGCGTGTTTCTTGGAGTAAACTAGAATGAAACAATATGAATAACTGCAAGGGGTGTTTCCACAAACTAGTATATCTCTAATATAGTACGGTCTTAACATAGTACGTTCTTAACATAGTACGGTCTAAATAGTACGGTCTTACATAAGTACGTCTTAACATCAGTACGTCTTTTAACTATAGTACGTCTTAACAGTAGTACCTACAGTAGCTTAACATAGTACGTCTTAACATAGTACGTCTTAACATAGTAGTCTTAACTAAGTAGTCTTAACATAGTACGTCTTAACATAGTACGTCTTAACATAGTACGGTCTTAACATAGTACGTACAAGTACGTCTTAACATAGTACGCTTAACATAGTAACGTCTTAACATAGTAGTCTTAACATAGTACGTCTTACACATAGTACGTCTTAACATAGTACGTCTTAAACATAGTACGTCTTAACATAGTACGTCCATTAAATAGTACGTCTCAATACAGTACGCTCATCGTCTCTCAATACAGTAGCGTCTCAATACAAGTCCGTCTCAATACAGTGTTCAATACAGTACGTCTCAATACAGTAATCGTCTCAATACAGTACGTCCTCAATACAGTACGTTCTCAATACGTACGTCTCAAAGTAGCAATCGTTTTCAATACGTCAATGTCTCACAGTATCAATTAGTATGTCTCAATACATGTATTCCTCAATACAGTAATCTTCATATGTTCAATACAGTATGGTCTCAATACATATGTTCATAAGTGTCTCATACAGTATGTCTCATACAGGTATGTCCTCAATACAGTATGTCCTGCAATACAGTATGTCTCAATCAGTCATGTTCTCAACAGTAATCGTCTCAATACGTACTGTCTCAAATAACAGTATGTCCTCAATACAGTCATGTTCTCAATACAGTATGTTCTCTCAATACAGTTATGTCTCAATAGTATGTCTCATACAGTATTCCAATCAAGTATGGTCTCAATAAGTATTCTCAATAAGTAGTCTAAAAGACAGTATGTTGTCTAATATAGTTATGTCTCAATACAGTATGTCTAATCCAGTATGTCTCAATAGCAGTATGTCTCAATACAGTATGTCCTGCAATACAGTATGTCTCAATACAGTATGTCTCAATACAGTATGTCTCAATACAGTATGTCTCAATATAGTATGTCTCAATATACTGTGTCTCAATATACTATGTCTCAATAGTATGTGTCAATATACTATGTCTCAAGTTTTTCAATTTAGTATCTCTTATGGCACCACGATATGTAACTATATTTTGACTCGCCACTCTGCAATTTTAGACTAAAGATGTTTAACGCGTCAAGGAAATCAGCCAAGTATGCCAATATTACTTGAATTGTAGTTTTTGTTTTAAATTCCAGGCTTAGTTAGTTTTGTTTTTGATTTTCCAAAAAGGTAGTTATTCATGTGAGACGTCAAATAATTTTGCCCAATAACTTCAGAGAGCCAGCGTACTTCCGTTTGAAATAACAGTGTTTTGTATTCTGCGACAATTACTTTGCAAAGTTTAAACAGTCGAGTAATTAAAGCGAAGCTTTTGATGTAATTAACTCCATTAATATATAATTTTAAGATACGAGTGAGTTTGTTTGGAAGCGTCTTAGCGGACAAGTCTTGACGGTGTATGAAGCAATGAATCGAAGTCACAGCAGCATTTTTCTGTCTTACCAATTGCACAAAGCTTGAGCGAGCACCAAGCATTGAAGGAGCGCCATTTTTGAATACACCAATTAATTTTTCCCACGAATGTTCATATTAGTAAAAAAAATCTGAAAAAACATTGTGTAATATCTGCACTGTCATTCAGCTGCATTGAAAAAAAGGTGATTGTTTTGTTCCATCAATTACTTGATTTTTTATGTTTTTAGCCTCATCATCAATGACACGTTTCACAGTGTTGTCAGAAAGCGTTATTGGTGGCAATATGTTTCTACTTATTGTTCCAAGAACTATATCAGCTGCCTTTAACAGGCATGGTTTAACAAGAGTCTCGATTATAATATTACTTTTCCTTTACCTAGCATTAAGAAGTGATAGATCATTGAAAGCTTCAAGCACTTTTTCAGATAACTGAGAAACATATCCAGAACTAAATTATTACACATTAAATTTTCAGACTTAACAGAAAAAGTAGTATTTTGGTTCGGTCCTTAACACAAACATTATATATTGACAAATGACGTTCCAGACGACTATGGCTCTTGGCATCATTGGTCAGTATCAAATAACACTGAGGATGTTTGACGCCATCCTTAAGCACGTAAATAAACCAATATTTATTAATATCATCGTTATACTTGCGTTTCTTGCTGAGCTCTGAACGATATCTTATGTCACAAATCAAAAAATGCAACAAGGCAACATTACTATAAAATTAAAATGTCCTCAGAAATGTTCGGGTATTCACGTCTTGTTGCGTCTCCGACCCCCGATTGTCTCTACTTCTCCCTGGGGGGGGGGCGCCGCCCACTTTGGGAGTCATTGAATTAGAGTAACAACATTGCCTACAACAACTAAAATCCTCTTTTGATTATCCCTTTCCCCGTATAATAAATTAAAGATTCTTCATTTTTACTATTTATTGTTGTAATGTATTCTCTTTCCAAGAATTAAAAAAAATATTTATTAGATATTCAACGAAATATACAAGCAATGATTCATATTTTTAGTCAACAACCAACATCTATTTAGATTTCGTAAAGCTAACAGCCTCTGCACCTCCCCTCGATTTACCTCCCCTGTCGTTTCCCACCAGACCACGTCGTCACTACCGCCACCCCTCGCTCGCCATTGCCGCCATTGGAGGGCGGAAATTACTAGCGCGCTACTAAGCGAGTTTGGGGCGATGGGGCCGCCACGACCATCGTCGCCAGCGCCGCGCCGCCGCCGCCGCCTCGGGGAACGTGTTACCAACATTACACGAGAAACTATCGACGTTTCCTGCCATCAGACGCGCAATTTAGCGACTCTTTACAGCCCCACTTTGGAATTGCGTTAAAAACTAACGACGGTTGCGGCGCGCCGAGGTGACGGCGGCTGGGCGGCGGAGGCGGCGGTGGCGGCGGGAGGGGAAAAGAAGAGACTCGACAAACCTGAGAAGCTCTCTGCAAACTAACTGCCAAGTCGGTTAATTTCCTATTAGTTAAGGAGCGGCGGTGACGGTGGAACTATATATCGGTTGGTCTGACCGAAATCTCCTGCAGCTGCACGAATTCTCCCGAGAAGTTCATTAAGAGAGTCAAAGCGCCTTGTGAACGCGGTTAACGAACGATTCTTCTTCTCGGCGGCGGCAGCCGCAGGCGAGAAGTTTTGTGGTGGTTTGGAGAGGGGGCACTCTTTCACTAGATATGGAAGGAAACTCAAGAAAGAATCCAGTTTCAGTTGATCTGATTTGATTGTAATTTAAGGACTCTCAACCTGTAAGAAAGGGGTTTCCTAAAGATAATATTGTTTGGAAAGGAATTTGTTGTCTCAAAGTTCAATAAACATAAAAAAATTTCATCGCCTGCAAAGTAAAGGTAATAATATTATTTTTTTTCTTAAAGAAATTTTAAGGGTCACCAATAATGTTATTTTTTTCAAAATATTAAAAGAAATATTTTATACTAGTATTGTCATTTGTGTATTGACAAACAATACATGTACTGAAGTACTCAGGATATACCTTTAGCTCATACCATTTTTCAAACAAATACATTTTTCATTTATTTAAATTTATTTAAATTACATATTCTGCTTTTAATTTTCATAAATGTTTGATAAAGTAAGTTAGAGAAACATTAAATTCATAACAAAATTATAATATTATTTTTTTCTACACGATGTAAAACTCTTGCATTTAACAACAGGTATAATGAATATTATGGATTTAACAAATTTATGCATGATTGTTAAAAATATACGATGTTGGAGATGGTAACAAATAAATTTCCATTAAAACGGTCACAGTGTCTAAGGCACTGCGTCGCTGATGTTCCTTCTTTTGTTTGTTTTTTACAGCACTTTCTGATGAGTATGAGTTAATGTTTGTGCTCCTACGGCTTTGGGCTTTGGGTATTCCTGCGCGTCATAAAATAACTAAAATCATGCGAGCAGCAGAATTATCTAGTGAAATACACAAGTTTGACACGCCTGCAATCTATAATTTTAATACGTATTGCAGAAATCTAATAACAAACGTTTAAATCCTTGACCTCAACTCTTTATTTCTCGCGACATGCATCATTCTACCTCGGAAGATAACGCATTCTATTCAGATCTCCGATATGCACAGGCGAAAACCTGCGTGTGACAGAGAGTAAGATGGAATTTCCGAAGGGAGAGTTCTAATTCATTATGGCAAACTTCAGCCGCAGCTTAGTGCTGCCATTCCTAAGTGACAGGCGTGTGGATGAGAAATGAAAACAAGAGCGAAGCGTGGTCAGCGTGGCGCAGCCTCCGATTCCACCCTCGCACTGTGCCACCAACTGCTCGTCTGCGCTGACAACTATCGTCCACCAGAACAGCCGTTTGGTAAAGGGAGGTTTTTTAATACGTGGTAATATTAAAAAGAAGGTATTAATGGATGAAAACCAGAACGGTAAAAGTGACATTTTATAAAATCTAAGAAATCTGGAATGTGTCAATATTACCGTAAAATCGTGGTACTTTAATAAATCGTGAAAACCACGGCATTTCAATTGTTCATTAAAACCACGAAGAAACATTTCCACGGAACTAGAGGCTAAAATAATCACGTTTTTGTCAGAATTTTTAAAGTGTCACTTACAGCATTTGGGTTTTCACCCATTCAACTAGAGTAAAAATTAAGGTTTAACTAGCGTGTTAAATGTAAAAATTTAAGCCATTTTTATCCGAACTCTTACGCTTTAATGGGGGTTAGTGAATGCAAATCTAAGAAGCAAAATATGCTTGCCAGATGCACCAGAGGAAATATTCAAGGACGTCGCCTTATGGCCAAACTCACAGTACATTTTATATAAAGTAAATCTATTTCACAACATACAAATCTAGAGTGATAGCTAAATGATGAATACTCGTAAGTCATACAACACACTTGTTTTCGGGGGAAGAAAAAAAGTGTTTATATTCATAATTTCATGGCAATACTGACTTTATATACGTTGTGGTACATTCCTAGACCAACGTATGATACTTACGTTTGTCTATCTGTAACAACGTAAATCAAGTTAGCCTACTATTATTATTACTTGAATTCCATGTATGGGTATGTTATGACGAAAATAAACACGTATTCTCCCAAACTATACTGTTATATTAAATATATATACAGTCTTTTGCTTATCACTCTAGAACTGATAAATGTAACGGGCGACATTGTTCATCTGCTTTTTATTACTTTTAAAGCAAACGTAAGTAATTTGTGTTGTGTTAACACACCGTATTTGGGACATAATGTGAATATTTTAGTTTCTGTAAATTTCCTAAAGGTCACTCATAACCACAATAGGGTGATGCTATCAACATTTTTTAAACAAAAAATATTATTACAAGCTTTTAAATACTTCTCAATCACCTCTAAAATGTATTTATGGAGTAGGACGCGAATAAGCTTGTCATGATCATTTAAAAACTTACTTCATACACGGTTAATTCAGAAAAGGAACTAACTGAATTATCGTAAGTATTAATTAAAGTGCGCAATCATAAATAGCATTTTATTTCGTTAGTGTAATAAGTTAACAGATATTATAACTCAAGACGTACTCCAAATAATTTGATTATAAAAATGTCCCCTGACTTCTGAAAAGGGCTTCTCGGAGCGCAGCTACAGCGCATCGGAAGGTTTCCCTCTGGTAGATGCGGGGAAGCTGGCACTGTGCCCGTGGACGGCGGAGGGCGGCGCGCGCTGCGTCGCCGAGAGCGATCTCATCTGCCGCCCCGCCCCCTTCCCCCGCCCCCGCCGCTGCGCTCCGGTCAGCAGCCGGCTACCCTCCCGCGCAGCTGCTATCTGGCGCCGCGGCCGTAAACCTTTCCCTGAATGACGGGGCCATCCGCGAGCGCGCCGCAATGCCTGGCGGAAAGATCGCCGCACGCGCCGCGCCTGCCGCCGACGCCTGGCGCAGGAAGCGATGTTGTCACACCGCCCGCAACCGCCTGCCCCTCCTCGTCCCAGCTCACGCCCCGCCCCAGCCCAGCCCCCGCCCAGCAAGCCTTTCGCCTGCTCGCTCATTGGACACACGAGGGCCCCGCCATCTTCCAACGTTCGTCCATGCATCCACTCGCCCCCGCGCGCGTCAATTCCCCCACACAACCACTCGTCCCATCCGCCACAGATCCGACCCAACCACTCTGTTCCCGCATTCGCCACTCGGCCCACTGACCATCCGTCGCCACTGACTACTCGTCCCTCCCCTCAATCAACCGTTCGTCCGACCACTCGTCCCCTGTCTACTTCTCGTCCTCACTCGACCACTCGTCCCAACTCAACCACCCGCTCGCCCTGTCACAACAGACTACCACTCGCTCTCTAATTGATCCTTTATCTAAACTTTTTATATGCTATTTTGTTCATCCGTTTCTTCTTTTTCTTCCTCTCTCTCCTGTTCTATCAATCCATCGACCTTTTTCTCACTTCTCTGTCGGCATTTTCATCTCCCGGCTGTTTGTTTTTGAACACATGCGTCTTCGGACCTCAAAATTCACCACAGTTTTCATCATTGATCCCGATTCTCTAACAATGGACCTTCCTCTTTAATTTCCCTCTCGTTGCTTGGCCTCTCCCAAAGCCCGTTTCTCTTCTAGACAATTCTTCTAAATCCCCTTTACCTTGTTCATTTTCCGCCGTTGACGAGACTTGGAAGTGCTGTCGGTGCTTTACCTTGGTGCGTGGATTGCTTGGATTGCTGGATTGCTTGGACATGCGTCTATGCAGAAACGGTAGTGGATAAATAGTTCTCAGACACAATTTTCTGCAAACACTTCTTTTGTCCTACTTCCCATTCCACAGAAACACCGTCATCATAACCAGTCGATTTATTCCTTTCAAACGTCAATTTTGAAACATTCACTCTAACAAGAGAAGATGCAAATACGCGTATATTGCTTCTCCGCAATTCTATACTCGGAATTACTGATCATCAGCTTCCTTAAATTTCCCCGCCAACCATCCTAATTTCTTCAAAAGCTAATTACAAACAGTTACTGCCGCTCTCCCCAACTAATATTGTATGTCTCTTTCAAATTCTAATGTAACATCATTCTACCACACTACCAACTGTTCTACTCTCGTCATTTATCAGCGTTCACATCGATGTCTTTGGATGTATTATTTCATCTATTTCTTTTTTATTTTTTTTATTTTAGGAAATAGAAATGTTCCTGCATTTATGCTAGAACATTTCTCAGTACTGAGTGAACATCATATTAATTACAAAACAAATAGTTTGAGCAATTAGGCACAAATTAAAAGTAGAATACAAAAATTTTCTTCCTGATGACTATCCTTAATACCATAACAGAACATATATTAAACAAGTACTTGAAGTGACAATGAATAATCAAATGAATGAAAGAATAACGGAAACAATATGGTAGAAAATTGAAAACAAAATTTATAATAATTTTCTTCGTGATGTCATTTTCTGACAATATTCTTGCAAATTGTGGAAGATGTTGAAACTGTAACGTGAAGTGTTAAATACTCCAAAATTGTTAATGTTTTCAATAACCTCTGTCAGAATTAATCATCCTAGGCCTGTTCATGTACTGACATACGCTATATAGGACCGTCTCCACCGTAGCTCTGCCTTCCACATCTCGCCCCAAAACCCCGCCCCGTTCTTCCGACTTCCTGACGCCGCGAACTGCCCTCCCAAGCGCCGACCTCCTTTTAAACGTAAGCCCCGGAGTCGCGCTGACGGCCTAAGAATGCTGAGTGGTGGACGCCACGAGGGCGGGTTGGAGGAGGGGTGGGGTTGCAGGAGGGTAGGGCGTAGTTACAGTGGCAGAATAGCCAGGAGTGGGAGCAAGACGTGGTGCAGTGTCGGTGAGGTGGTGGTGTGGTGGGGTAGGGAAGCAGTGGATGGCGGCGACAGATGAGCGGGGAGAGAGGGTGTGGAAGCCATGGAAAGGAACTGAAGCAGGGTGCGTCAAGTCAAGGAAGAATGAGGGGAGGAGAGGGGAGCTGGAAGTTCGAGTGCGTGGGCTGCGGGGAGAGGGAGGTTGAGAGGGGTAGGGTGATAATGGGGAGAATAGTTAGTGGAAAGACGCTTGAAGAGGAAGGGTCAGGGGGAGAAATGAAGAACTGGAAGATGGTTGATGTTAAAGTGGAATGGCGCCAAGAGACAGGGGGAGGAGGCTTCTTTCCTCGATGTGGCATAATAAGGAGGGAGCCCAGTGAGGCATCAGGACGATAGAATGATGTATGGGTAAGACGGAGAATGAATGGCGAGGAGACGTGATGGGCAGAAGGGAGATATTGCATGCTAGAAAGTTGCGATGTGCTGAAAGAGTGGATCGCCACCAGAGCAACGTGCGAAGCGGTAATTGTGGAGCTGGAAGACAGCTGATGGCGGAGAGAGCAATGAAGGACAACTGAGCGAGTTGTGGCGGAGTGAGCGAGAAGTGAGATCGTGAAGTCACGGAAGCGAGGGGTGTCGGGGGGTGCCATGGGAACGAGTCTCGGAGGGGGAGAAAGAGATGAGGAGTGGAAGAGGTGGGGCGCTGGACGACAGGCGAATACGACTGGCGCTTAACCGCCATGTAAATAAGCGTCCCGCAAACAGCGCGCGTAAAGCTCTGGCGGAAAGCAGCTGCCTGCGCAGCGTCGTCGCTACGTGCGCCACATAAAGTGGCGCGGACGCTGAGGCGGCGGCGGCGGTAGCGGAGACTGGATGCTGAAGAGTGAGCGAAGTGGACAATGTCGAAATATTGGGGACGAATGTTATCCCATATCGAGGATAAACGCTACAACTTCGAAGGACATTACGAAGGAAACATGATAATTAACTTATTTTTCACTTCAAAATATTGCCCTTGTCGAGGGAGTGTATTGTGTGTGTGTGACAAACACGAATAATTTCATATGATATTAAAACTAATCAAAAATAAAATTAAAAAATCTTGAAGTTCTATCTATATTTGCCCGTAAGTTCATCGGTTAAATACTCTTAAAAAATGTCCCTCAGTTGTTGGAATTCATAATAGAAATCTAGTATGTGCTGGTAAAAATTGTTTTTTTTATTTGTTAGTTTGAAGGCTTAGCATCTAAGGCCTTTAGCCTTTTTACTGATCGATGTTATGATTAATCATATATTAAATCTAAATTTTGAAGAAAAGATTGGCTTCTTTCAAGAACTGTATTGTTTTGTCAGTTGCTGTCTTGTCGCTGCCGAGATCTATCTTCATGTTGCCTCTCATGCCGCATTGTGAAAATTGATATCATCATCATCATCATCATCATCATCATTATTGTTATTATGATTGTTATTGTTATTATTGTTGTTATTATTGTTACTGTTATTATTATTATTGTTATTATTATTATTACTATTATTATTATTACTATTATTATTATTATTATTGGCGTATATGCCATCACTGACCACGCTACACAATCAACGTGAGTTTTTTTCGAAGATCAGCTTTTCAGCTGTATCCCTTTGTACGATAAGATCGTTACGCCTTGAAGTGTGGATTATGAGATGATAGGAGGATGATGAAGTGTGAAGACACAATCACACATACGACCATGTCTACGCAATACTCGAAACTGCAGCGTCCTTGGCGCAGACATCGGCTGCCGCAACCGGGTACGCCACGGGACCGACAATAATGCACATTATTATTCTTAATTATAATAATAATAATAATAATAATAGTATTATATATAATATTAATTTATTATTGTTATTATTTTTGTCATCGTTTTGGCGACTACTACTTGGCAATCATATTTTACGAAATGTTCCCGTTCCTAACCTATTAGATTTGTAACAATTTTATTATTGTCATTTCAATGTATTCCAAGCTGACACGTTTGCAGTACCTAACCTTATCTCAAACCACACAATTCGCAGAGACACTCTGAGCGCTTGTGAAGAACTGTTCAAGGAATCTGGCGTTCTAATTTTGCCTTAAAATAATTTTTGTGAATATGCACTTTACAGATAAGGCAAGGAACAAAAATATCGTAGACATCGTGTAATACATACGACAGTGATTGCGATGAACAAAAACAAACAGTAGTAATCGGTAGCACAATTTGTAAAGACCCGCCAACTTCTTTGAGAGCAGACACAAAACTCCGATGTTTCTGTCAGGCGGATGTGAACGAATACGGTTCATACGTGACGAAGGAAGCGACCGGGTTCGTAGAGAACACGGTCGAAATCGCCGGTGCCAAGGCGGCGTGTGGGGCGGCAAAAACCGAACGCGAGGGGGGTGGAGCTTGGCGGGGAAGGGCGGGGAGCGGGGCGG
>BOPP01000001.1:27268949-27284808 GCA_017312745.1 Gryllus bimaculatus | reverse complement strand
CCGTGCCACATCTCTCGCCACCACTTCGTCTCCTCTTCTCCCTTCCATCCGCTCTGTCACCCCCTCCCGCTCCACTCAACCCCATCACCCGTATTTGCTCCTGCTTCCTTCCCTCCCTTCTCCCGCCTTACACTCCACTCCGTCTCCCCGTATCTTTCCCATCCTCCACTGCTTCTCCTTCTCTCCACTTCCTCCCCTTCTCTCACTCCCCCCTCTCTCTCTGCCTCGTCGTCCTTTCTTGGCTTCCCTATCCCTCTTCTCCCCTTTCCTGTAATTTCCTCTCTCTCACTATTATCTCTTGTTTTCTCTCTGCCCCTACCCTACCTTTTCTTTCTCTTCTCTTCTCCTGTTTTCCCTCCTCACATCCCCTTGCTACATTTTTCTCTCTCTCCTCGCCTCTCGTGCCTTCCCTCTCTAGTCGTTTCCTCTCTCTTCTATATTTCTCTATTTTCTCCTCTCCCCTGTCTTTCCTCTTTCTCCTCTCAGCTCTTGTCTTTCTCTTTTTTTCACCCATCTCTTGCTTTTCCCTCCCAGTAGTCTCCTCCGTTTGTTTCCCTCCTATCCCTGTCTTTCTTTCATTCCTCCTCGCCCACTCTTTTCTCCCTCCCCCTTCTGTATTTCCTTCCCTCCAAGTGTTTCCTTCCTTCTTCTTCCCCTCTCCTCTCATTCCCTCTCCGCCTCCTCTCCACCCCTTTCCTATCAACCCCATCACCTTTCTCCGCATCTCCCGTCGCGCAGTGACCGCCGGCGGCCGCAGCCGTCGCTGTGGAGCAGCTCTGTGAGCCCCGCCCCGCAGCAGGGACGGCTTTAGCCGCCGCCGGGCAATAACTCCCCGCAGCTGATAACCAAAGCTCTCGCACGGCAAGTCCTTCACGGCCCCGCGTCTGACTCAGTGGGCACCGGCGATTTCGACCGCGTCCTCTACGGACACAGTCGCTTCCTTCGGCACGCATACGCCATATTCGTTCACACCCACTTAACAGAAACATCGGAGTTTTCTGTCAGCTCGCAAAAAAGTTGGCGGATCTTTACAAATTGTGCTACCGATTACTACGTTTACTTACTACGGCGTTTGTTTTTGTTCATCGCGATCACTGTCGTATTCATTACACATGGTCTACGATATTTTTGTGCCGTGCCTTATTAATCTGTTAACACTGAAAGTGTGTTTAGGTCTGCTAAGAAGTTGCGGGATATTTGTAAATTTTGCCACCAATTACTAGTTTTAGTTTTCTTTCATCGCAATTACACTCGTATTTATAACATGTCTACGATACTTTTGTTCGGTGCATCGTTAATCTAAAAATACTAAAAGTTTATATCCACAGAAATTAATTATCTATAAAAAGAAATTAGAATGCTCAATCACTTGAGTTCACAGACCCTCCTTGGTCACCACTTAACACGGAGCTACTGCCCTAGGTCACCCGCCGCCGAACTTCCTTCTCTCGACCACCAAACCATGTCACACTTCTCCGTCACACCATGCCTAGCTTCTGCACTACCCAACCTCACGATTCTCAATGTTTCATATCCAACTATGATATAACATCAGTTTTATCAAAATTAAAATGATCGACAGAATTATTTTTCTGTTTCCTGGCGCGTCAATAGCTGTAGTCATTACTCCGGCAAATGTAAGGACAACAGAAGGTGGCGTGTTCTTCCCCCTTTAGATGGCGCCGATCTAACCACCTCAGCCGGTCACCATTTAATTTATTCATCAAACCCCTTTCAATAGTGGTGTTAGGTCAGATTCCTACCCGTGGACACCTCACCTTTAAGTACTGGAGGATTCGGATGGAATTTGTCGTGGGCAAAGCGGGCATTGCTCAAGTTTTCTCGTGGATGTCTCGTATCATTTGTCTCTCATCCCATTACTATACATGTTGTAACATCATTATCATCAATCCATTGAAATCATCCGCTAACTTTAGATGGCTATAAGTATTATGAACCAACATCACTATATAAAAGCAATACCACACGAAATTCACTCTCAATCTATCGAATCTTCACATCCCTGTCGTATGTATCACATCCTCCTGATGTGTTCTTTTTCCGTGCTCCCTGCCACTACTTTCAAATTCTGCATTATTTAACTTATATTTGCCGGTCGTATCCAAGCCAAGTAACTTCAAGTCGCATCATCAGAGCTCGTTAAAAGACAGATGTGAATGTTCTAACCTTTGTTTCCACGTACATTATTGTCTTCCGCTGAACCCAATATTAACATGGTAATTATATTTTATTCACGATCCATTTTTGCTACCGTCATTGGATATCCCCCTTCTGTAGCTCTCATTGCACGACATTAGAAGTACTACAGATGCCGTCTTATGAGTCTTCTCAGTCATTAATACAAAGAGAAACGTATATTGTAGAACTCAATTTATACATGTAGTATATTTTAATCTGTACTGCAGAAGCAGCTACACAAAACCTAGAAGTTTGCTTTTCCACTTCTTATTTTCGCTAAATGTAGAGCTCCCGCGCCATGTCCTCATTATCTCTTGTGATCATCACATCCTTCCATTTATTTGCTTCTACCTACTTAGTAGTTCTGCCATCTTCTTTCACAAGGCAACGTCTCGGGGTTATGTTGTTATCGTCCGTGCTACTTCTGATTCGTAAACGCATTCATCACTTCCAGTTCTGTCTTTTAATCTTCTAAACATATCCATCTCAAAGACAATCAAGATTTTATTGCTAAAGCCTTGATAATTCTCCATTTTCACACTACCGCTAATTTTTCTTTCTCAAATGCAGACTCCCCGAGTTATTTCATACTCAGCACAAGAACAAAAGCGCTTAAGCATCTGCTACTGCTGACATTTGCATGCTCATTTTATCTTCTAGCGTCATTAACCAACTATTTTACTCTTCTCATTCGCACCTATTTTAGTTTCCTTGGCCATAGCTCTTCGTGGACCGTATTCGCAATTGAGGACATCTTTTCTCATCTCGATGAACTCTGTTGTAATGGATCACAATTACGGAAGCCAACGCTCGAACACCGCCATAATATACCGCTATCAATTTCCTCCTCAACATCACATCCATTTCAGCTAAACAGTTCTTCGACAATAAAATCAGAATTTCTGCCACTACAAAGCGTCGTCGCTGCCACAATCCCTTTCTCCCCTCGTGTGCCCAACTCCTTCATCTGCAGTCACCATTGACCCACAACCAGTAGCAACTACATCACCGCCGCCTGTCACGCCATAACTTCTTGGTTGCACGGGTGACGCCGGGTCGTTGTCTGAGAGGCCGACGTTTCACCTGTCATGCGGCAGGCTTCCTCAGGACTATGACTTGCTCCGTCACTGCCCTGAGGAAGCCTGCGACATCACAGGTGAAACGTCGGCCTCCCAATCAACGACGCGGCGGCGCCACCAGGACAGCCAAGAAGTCATGAACTCGTACCGCGGTTACGTGTATGCCTGCCGTGCCAGCAGTACCGTCACCCTGGCTCTGCCGCCTCCTGCGCCCCCCCTCTATCCCTGACCGCGCTGCAGTGAACACAGCCGCAAGCGCGGTGACCGCCAGCGCGGGCGTAATAATTATTGCGAGCGCCGTCACCCACCTATTCCCCGCCGCCGCGGCCCCTTCCTCCTCGACGCCGCACTCCACGCCGTCACCCGTGTGTTTCATTAATGCTGATGCCTCCGCTTCCGTGACATCCGTCACCAACGTGCCTGTCACCAAAGCTGCTACCACCGCCGTCCCTGCCTCTGTTGACACTTGCCTCTCGTTAGCGATGCCTATATTTACCGCATCCATCATAACTTCCATATATATATCACGGTTGTCCAGCTGGTGGCCCGCGGGCCGCGTGCAGCTCGCGGTGCCAATTGTTGTGGCCCGCGAATGAAATTCGTGAAAAATCTTATGTCGAAGTCGGGTGAGAACATTGTGAGCCTACCGCACGCGCACTGCAGAAATCAATTCCCATTAAAAATAAAAATTTATTGTTTAGATTTAAAATATTTTTTCTTGGCAATTCAGGTATTTAAAAATAATGCGTATGTTTCACAGCGTTGTGCATAATTAGACCTGATATCACGCACGGTTCCATTATCTCCCCTCTCTCCAAAGTTTTAGAGCAGCCGGGCAAACTGACGAGATCAACAACTCGGCGAAGTCAGGTGTGGATCGCCCGAATAATGTAAATACGGCCCACAATCATACAAACATTTTTTATTGTGACCCTTGAGGCCTTGCAAGTTGGCCACCCCTGACATATATCATATCCGCCGGCCTCCATTCCTCGCTATACTCATTGCTGTATCCACCGCCAAACCCATCTCTATACTCTTCTCTGCACCGAACTGTAAACTCACTCCCACACCCTTTCTTATACTCACCACGACACTCACCACTAGACCCTTCGACACACAACGCCGTTCTCATGACTACACCCACCGCCACACCTCTCGGTTTACTCACCCTCTACGACACACCCATCGTTTAACACACTGCATCACTCACCGCTATTCCCACTGTCGTATCCATCCGCAACACACAATGCTTTCCACTCCGACACAACGATCACTACACCCAAACACATACCCACACTACCCCCCCACCCTCCACCATGCCATCCGACGCCCCCATTTCCATACACCTCGCCATCGCCACCTCCTCCGCCCCTTCCGCCGCTTCCCTCGCAGCCCCGGGCGGCGCGCGCTGGCTTGTTAGCCCGAGCTGACCGCCTCGCGGCCGCTGTAATGAACCGCAGGCGAGGGCAGGGGGAGGGGAGGGGCCGCATACGACGAACGCCGCGGGCCGGGAGAGGGGGCGGGGCATGGAGAGAGGCGGTGGTTTGCATCGCTCAAAGAACGGGCAGATCGATCCTAGATTTAACTAGAGGGGTTACAATAACGTATACATTCTCGCATTATTTGTAACTTGTGCAATCTCCAAAAATTCAGAGAGTTCAGCGAAAATCAGACTATTTGGAAGGGTTCTTTGTTCCATCCCAGAATATCAAATGAAGACCTTTTTGAGAATGGAATTACAAATTGCATTATCTTCGAACAAACATCTTGTCGGAAACCAATCCTTATTTTAAAACCAATTGTGCATGCCATTATTTAAGAATCTAAGCTTGTATAGCAGATTACAATATAAATGTCAGATTTACTCCTAATGAAGTGTTGCAAAGTTGATTTTTTGCAATTTTAGAGAACAAAGAGACCGCAACGAAAGTGGCAGTAGTTCGAGTAGTTTCAAAAATTCGAATAGTTTATCAGAAAATAATTTCCTTTAATTCTTGTCGAAAATTTCCGCAAAGTCAAAGAGTTTAACGAAAATGAGGTCTACACTATATTTTAGCGTCCTTTGCTCTATTTAAGGAAAGAATTTAATCAAAAAATTTCGAAGAATGTTTGGAATAAAAACATGCTCAAACAAATAAGGTGCAAGTTGATGGAAAACTCGCGGAAAAAGGGACGTTATAAAACGGTTATTGGGGTTTCATATATTTTTATTTACGCTTGTGTGTGTGTGTGCATGTGTGTGATGGAAATTAGAAAATGCTCTATTATCGTATTCCCATCGCCTTCATGTTACAACCTAGATGAAAAGAATTCATCGAAATGCACTTCTCGCAAAGATCTAATCAAAACTGAAGCAAGGAATTTGAATATAAAACCTACCCTCCCCATTTTTTTCAATTAGTTCACAATAAAGTCATTCGTAAGAGATCACTACTGCCACTTTGTGAAATAAAGATTATTGACTTATTACGCCTTTCTTATGAATGAGATGCAAAAGCGTTCTTCATATCACATTAGCTTTCGAGTTCATACAAAAGACAATGAAATATATTCATAGTTTACGTGCTGCCTTTTCGCGTAGAAAATGCGATCATTGCACTTTTCTGTAAAATGAAATGAAAATTTTCATTATTTACTCCCGAACTTCTCAATTATATTTATGTAAATATAAAGATGTTTAAGTGGTTTGGAAGAAGAGCAGGTATTATTGCCTTAACTTCGCCAGATATAAAGACATTATTATTATTATTATTATTATTATTATTATTATTATTATTATTAGAGATCAGAAAATATGTAGCCCGAAACATCAAAACTTGTTCATAAATGTGCAATGAAAACGGTAAGAATATGCAATAAATATGTAACATCGGATATAATATGTAATATTAAAATTCACTAATTATAAAACATAGTAACATATACAAAATTACCTTTAAAAAATTCTAAACAAATTTTTAAAAAATACAATCGTTATATAATCATTTTAAGAGCACAAGTTGACGCACACTTTTCACCATACAACTGATCCATCAGTAGTAGAAGCTTCATCTATAGCTATCCAGGCCGGTACTTTTACAGCCTGACTAGACGCAATAAATAAATAGTGTATTAACATCATTCGTCGTACAAACTGACGATATTTACGACCAGCAAACCATCACTATAGCGTGGACAACTCTCACTGAATGTTAAACGTCGACGATCGCCAATGTTTCTCCGAAATTAAGGTTAAATGTCACGATCCGCGGTGTCAGAGATACATTTCACATCAAAAGGTGAAAAGGATTTCAGTCGTTGACGAGCACCTCCCGCCACTGAGGAAACTAAGAGCCGCGCCGGACTGTGAGAACATCATTTTACAGTGAAAGTGGAAGTTACCGCACGCAGTAATAATAAAGAGAAAATGCATATTTAAAAAAAAAACTTTCATAAAAAACTAATAGTGCTAGAGAATGACACAGACCTTTCCGTATTAGTTTTCTATTTTTTTTGGTCTCAGCTAGCTATTCCAACTTGCCACCTACTCTTGGCCTGCTGCCATCTATCGCCGCCCAAAATACATTTTTTTTATTTCCTTAATTTTTCGGTTTACTAACAGTAGACCCGAAATATTATTGACAAATTTTTAAATAACAGTAAAACCATGGACCCAATGACAATTTTCTTTGACGAATTTGGAGCCGTTTTTGAGAAAATGGCGCTTAAGTGCTACTGTATATTCGAAATTTGAAGTACTTTTTCACAGAAAAGTTTTGAGTTTTTGAAAAACTTCATTAGACGTCTTTTGAAGCACATTAACTCACAAATACAATAGTATTTACAAATTGCTGGAAATGTGCATATTCGTGCCATTCCCTAAAAATATACATTTGCGTAATTTTTTTAAACAAAAGAAAACAGAAAAATAGTTTGTGTCATGTTTGTGTGAACAGTGTATTTATCACTATCCCTACAAAAAGTTTCAATTAAAAAAATTGGAGAATTTTTGAGAAAATGGGATTTGAGGGTTTCTGAAAATGCAGAAATTTGCATTCATTTTCACAGAAAGCTTTTCAGTTTCGAGAAACATGCGACATCATTTAAAACACAATTACTCATAAATACAATAATGAGACAAATACACGCTTATGAAAATATTAACGACGTGAGAAAAAAGAAAAAACAATAGATTTTTGTAATTTTTGAAAGAGAAAAATAATACAGCAAAATGGCGTTTTTGTCATCTTATAGAGAGCATTTTGCACTATCTCTTACGTTTAAAAAATATTTGAAGCCAGTTTTGAGAAATTCTTAGGTTTGATATTGTTAATATTACATATATTCCTCTCAATATTAGAGTTAGTTTTGAGAAAATTTTTAAAATGTCCCAGAGCCTTCTTATAATGTACCCCCAAAATTTATGAATGTTTTTCAAATCAATGATGTCATATCGCCAGGAAGTTATTCAGTTTGGTGCTAGTGTTGTTCACAAATGAGACCGACGGACAAATAGACGAGCGGGCGGTCGTAAAAAAAGAATTTTTCAGTATCCTCACTCCCTAAACCCGTATTTCCGTTGAAATCTCGAAATAGATTTTCCGCAGCATTACATAACTTCCTCAATAGAATGAATATTACTCCGAATGTACGTACGCATACGAACGTGAAAGTAAAATGGGGCGTCTGGAGTGAATAGGTATGAGGCATGGAAATTAGGAGCCAGGAGTGCCACTTTTGATTAAATCACCAGGTTCAGTCAGATGGAAAACGTCTGAACAGACGTAGCAGTGATGGGAAACTGTAAACGACCTCTGAGAAGTGTATCTTCAAACAACAAGGTATTCCTTAGAAAGGCATTAAAACACTGAAGCCGAGAATAGAAAAAGAGACAGAGAAATGAGTTGGCTAGCTAAAGGCTTATTTAGCCAAAGCTTGTCAATAATAATTGATTAGGAGCTGTTAAGGAACCGTTAGAACAAAATTGCGTTTCACCAAATTTTAACGCTCGTAAACTTACGATAAAGTTAACGGAGCTCTAAGGCGATTGGAGACAGCCCAGCTTCCCTTCTTAACAAATCTGCTAGTAACAGCATCATTATTTCGTGAATTATTTCGTAGTTCAGTTTAAAGTAGTATTGCATTGCTTTTATAATGTTGATTTACATAAAATGTTACCCTATTTTAGTGTTAAATATCTTTTTAAAGTCTACTTTTTTAGTTTACACTTTCTTGATGAATTTTGAATAAGTTAGAAATTAATATAAACAGTTTTTGAATACAAAGAAAATTATCCTAAAAAAATGTAATCAACATCTCAAACTCGAATGCTCCTTCAGAGAGTAAAGAAGAGTTCACCATAAAGTCTTTAATTCCCTGCCAGTTATATAAAAGTATTTAAGCACTTTGTACATCCTTAAAAGTTAACAGACAATTAACATGAACAGAGGTCATGAAGAAATAGGAAAAGCAGAACATCTCTTAACAAAGACGTACATTTGAACGATTTGCTTACTAACGTCTCGTTATGTGTTGGTGGAACCAGAACTAAAGTGCTCGTTAAATTCGGGTTGGAGTTGCAAGCTCGGATTATCAAAGTAGCTTCTCATCTGACTCATATCCAATGCATTCACGAAGTGCATTTCAGTGGAAAGCTGCTCTAAATGACCATTTTGTGGTTTTTCCGATTTCCGGAAGCTAGTTCTGGAGAGGTAGTAAAATCCTGGTGGAGCCACGGCAAAGCATTTCGCTTGCGCAACCAACTTTCACACTATGGCCAATCTATAAACTCTCTTAATACGTCGGCTAGTCGACGCTGTAATAGCCAGTATGTGTTGGCGGTGTGTACAGACCAAATAAGAAAGTAGAGAATAGAAGTTCCATCAGAAACTTCTGCTTAGGGAGAAACGAGATTTACGTGCTCGCTACTGCTTTCCTAGTAAATGGCGAATTGTTGACAGAAAACTCTAAATGCCGGAAACTAGTAACTAAAAAGTGCGTAAATCTTGTCCTTACATGAATAGTAAATTGCTTCCTCTAACATGTTGTGTGGTCAGAATTATTATTTTGTGGGTGCACGGAAAAATCGATTGACGGCAAAATGTCTGTCGGTCTGTCAGTGAATAACGCTAGCATTTAAACCGTAAGCAGGATTTTCTCCGAAATTGATAGTTCTCAATCGATCTGGCTGATGTCGTGACCCATTCAATTTGAAACATATTTTAATTCAGGGTGGTTCATTACATGAAGTCCCGTGAAATTTTGAAATTTTTTGAAAAAAAAGGGCCCTAATTTTTTTATTAAATTTTCTAGGCAGATAGGGTAAAGGACGCTGAAGAGAATAGTGCAGGTCATTTTGAGTGCTCCATTTTATGTTTTGTGTATTTTCTTGTTTTTAATAAATATAAAAATAAGTACTTAGGAATTTTTATTAACCAATTTCACAATTGAGAACATCCTACGCGCCCCGAGACCAAAAGGAATCCTATATTTTTTTTAATCATATAAGAAGCTTAATTGAGACAAACGTTTCTCTGTAGTTTTTCTTTAAAAAAACAGAAACAATTACGAGAACTAAATTTCAGGGAAATAGGGTAACTGATGAGCAACACCCTATGGCCGGCCGAGACGTAAAAATTAAAGGTTGTGATCGCATTTGGTGGATCGTGGTAAAAAAGTAGGGTAGCGGCCGCATCTGGTGGGACAACATGGAGCATAACCAAGGGCAGCGGTTACAATTGTGCGTAAGCAGTAGCGAGAAAATAAAAATTACATATTAAAAATATAGGAACAATTTTCAATGCATAAGTACACTTTCAATAACAATTATAGATTTTTTATTAAATGAAATCTATTCTAAAAGACCAGTTCTTTAAAAAATATTTTCTTTTCTTTCAAATATGAGTAGTTGGCGTAAGTTTGCAATTTTTCGTGCTCCATTTGCTTGCCTTCAGGAAATATTAGATTGGAATGTGACTATGAAATTGTGAAACGGCAGTTTCAGTTCTATGAATTCTGACTCATTGTTGGGATATGATTTTGCTGTATGAAACGTAGTTTTAATTTTGCATTTGTGTTCATATTTGCTTGAAAATATTTAGTATTCGCATCTCATGCGCTACGATTTGTAATGAGTTTTTCCAAAAACGACTGAGATGTGTTAAGGTTATCGGCATATAAGGTTAATAGAATTAATAGGTATGGAGATGGATGCAGAAAAACTTTTAAAAAAGTATCTACAAAAGCCCCCCCCCCCCTACCACCACTCCCACCAATCAGCTCACCACCACATTTTAGGATTTTTATTATGTTATGAAGTAGGTACCAACAAAGACCATGTCAACTTTCAAAACTCTTGGATTTATTACACGATTTGACTAATTTGACTTATACTATATATTATTTCTAAGAAGGGATAATACAATTTTTATTTATAGCGTACAATATGTTCAGCATTCCAGAATGGTTTATTTAACTTTTTGAAGATACAAAACCGTCAAAAGTCTTTTTTATTTACTCGCACGTACTTCGTAAGAAGAAAAAGTTATGCAATCGTGCGTCGGAAAAACGCCGAATTTTCGGCAGAAAATTGCTTATTGCCATGCTCTGGTTACGAAACACTAGAACACTAGATAGTTGCTGTGTAGTAAATTACTTCCTCTCACGCATGGTGTGTCCTCGTGGCTAGCTGTCGGACAGCGTGTTCGCTTTCCACCACGCGATGTAAACCATCCGGTTTCGCTTCCCGGTGAGGCAAGATTATAGTATGCGTTTTCTTGCATTTTCCAGTGTATGTTGCTGTGTGACGATGAGAAAATTCACTTCTCAGGTTGAGAAGATCGGAATACAGCGTAGGAATATCTACGTGCTAACCACACGTACCCTCTGAACCCATGGCCGCGAGGAAGGGACGTCGCCGGCAGGTCTGAGACCGTTCACGGGCTGTTGCGCCAAGTACGTACGTACATACATGCATGCATACATGCATACATGCATAATACATACATACATGCATAATACATACATACATGCATAATACATACATACATGCATAATACATACATACATAATACATACATACATACATGCATACATACATGCATAATACATGCATAATACATGCATACATACATGCATACATACATGCATAATACATACATACATACATACATGCATAATACATACATACATACATACATGCATAATACATACATACATGCATACATACATGCATACATACATGCATACATTCATTGGTATAGCAAGAATCCATGTTTTATGGGTTCTTGATACTGAAAAATTGATTGACAGCAAAAGTTTTTCTGTCTGGCCGTCTGTCAACGCTAGAGCCTAAACTATCCAGTGGATTTTCTCCAAAATTGATATTCCCCGAACAATTTAAACACATCTGGAGTTTCAATAGGATATTTCGATTTTTGGTGGTACTTTACATGAAACATCAAAACATTTTCATAATTTCCTCTAAAATGCCAGAAAATATTTTGATGAAACTGTGTCTTCGGGTAGGGTAACGGACGCAGCCTAGGTGATAGTGAGGTGCAAAAATATATCAAAACATGTAACAGGATCAATATCTGACACAAGCCACTGAAAACTAGATTCTTATCGAAAGAGCCATTCGAAAAGATTTATGTTATAAATATCACCCAATAGCATACATTATAAATAATAATCAAGAATGCATATATTGTAAACAGTAGCAGTAGTACAGATAATAGTCATATGGAAGTAATTTAGTAGGATAGAATTTACGCTAAGCCAGACGGCAACTGAAATGTGTATATATACATATTAGATTAGGAAATAAATATTTGTGTTAAAGAGAATGGTTCCGGACTCATGTTCGTTGAAATCTCCGATTTTCCGAAAATTGCAAAAGTGCAGTTTTTGGGGTCGTCTTCCTAAAGTTATATCCCCAAAGGACATTTTATCTTAATGAAATCTCTTCTGTAAAAATTGACATCGCCATCAGACCATGTTCAATTTTTCGAAAATGAGTAGTTTTCGTATAATTTTGTGCGAAATTAAGGCAATTTTATTTTTTTGCAACATTTTCTTTTCAAAAATTGCTCCAAATTTTCTTCTTATATGTTTCATGGGTTTGTAAAAATATGGTGCTAGACCCATTTTCGGGGAATTCTCCATTTTTTCGAAAATTCCAAAAAAGTTAACATATCAAAACTACAAAATTGTAGATAGAGATTTCTGCCGCGGCAGATAAACTCTGTTGTAAAAATCAGCTCTTTAAAAAACGTCATGTACATATCTTTTGAAAACGAGTAATTGTTGCGTAATTATCTCTGAAATTAATACAATTTTTCAAAGAATTATGAGAACCTTCAAAGAATGGCGAAGGTCTCATTTACGTTAAATATTGAGAATTTTCCAAATTGTCAAATTTAGAAATTATGTGAGAAAGTATATGCAGTTTTAGCATCAGTAATTAAAACTAGCAAAGAATAGGTTATGGCCCAATAAACACATTGGTGTCAGCGAGTTTTGATGGCATTAGCTATGATGACTTCAGCTAGAAAACTAGTTCCACGTGACCCCAAATCGATTCTTGAACTTGCTGGTGGACGACCAGGAAATACATTTATGACATACTCAGGGGGAAGAGTCTCTCACATGTGGAAAATTCCCATTGCTTGATGTTTCACTAATTAATTGAAACACAACATTTCTTTCTTTTTTTATTTAAAACTTCTTAGTTAATACAAACGTTTCTGTACATGACAGCTTGTGGAAACTATATCTATCTCTAGAAAATTTCCAAACTTCAGCCCAAAAAATTGGAGGAGTATTATATAGTAATGTATAACAATAGATTACGGGTTCTAAACCATAACTATTGTTTGAAAAATAATTACATAGAATTATAAAAAAATATGTCTGTACCTTTATGTAACATACAAGAATTCTTTTGTGAACAACTGGTACGGATCAAAACGATTTTCATATCAAAGGGCCAACAAAGGTTGTGATATTACCTAAAAAAGCTTTGAACAGTATTTTCGACGCCTCTTTATAACACTGCTTTAACAGAGGCGATGGGTACCTTTCACAAAGGAATCAATAAGTAATGAAAATAGCTCGGACAACAGGGCGCTTGCAATTTCGAGCTCAATATCCTCGTCGTGAGCTCCCCCATGCAGGAAGAACCTCGCATAGATACATGGTCCCCTGACGTTGTTTCGTAATGAACGAGATTCCGGGAAGGCACGTCCTCGCTCCTCATTGAACAGGGGAATATGAGGTCTCTGGAATACATGAGCCATGCGTCAATCATTCAAAGCTTCGTGTCGAACATTCAGCGCTTATAAAGAAGTACATTCTTTATTAACGATCAAATATCACCATGGTCAAATTGAAATATCAAATTGGTCAATGTTCTTAGAAAATGATAGTGATAATAATTTTCAGAAAAGAAAGAATTTTTTTCTATTCTCAATATAAGAATTTCTTGACATTTGCTGCAAGTTTAAATAAAAGATAAAAAGCCAATTTTTTAAAATTTTAAAATCAGAGAAAGTGTATAAATTTACGTTACTGACTAAAGAGGCGTATCACCAGCCAGAAAATGTGAACATATTATATTATATGCTGCTACTAGCAAAAAATGTGGCAAAATTATTACAGCTGTCTCAAGCTACAACTAAACTAGGAGATGACAGTGATATAAAATGTGCCGTAAAGCAATGGGCACGAAAAACCAATCATTAGTATATAACAGAAAGTTGACTTATTTTTTAACGTCGAGTATGTAACTTTGATGTTTTTAGCTGTACTATATATTTCTTCCAAATTAGTCACGAGGCTTCGTCTCGCTAATGCTAACCAGCTACTGGAGCTCTGTATAAATAACTGCAACTGCTCTGTAAAATATCACTGCAACCACCTGCAACTAAATGAAGCACTTTGTAAGCACCGTGGGAAAGCCAGGGGGAGAGAAACAAGGCCATCGGAAGTGTCCGGTAACATCTCACCGCAATGGCAGACTCGGTGTGTGCACTGGACAGTTAGAAACCCTGGCTAAAGTGCAGCGAAGAACTTTGCACTCACAGCGCAACTGCGGTGGCACCAAGTGGGAAGAAACAGCGGAGAGGGAGGGTGGTGAAAGCGGTGGAGAAGGGGCCTTGAGTGAAATTGTGGAGGCAGTAGTGAAGGTGACGGTGATAATGATGGAGTTAGCGACAGCGAAAATGTTGAATATGTTGGGGATGAGGCAACGGTGGAGGAGGTGGAGTTAGCAGGTGCAAGCAGGTGGAGGTGGTGGAGATAAAATGAACAGTGGCGGTCGAATCAGTGACGGCAGAGTCGATCACTGTCGAGTTGGTGACGGCAGTCTAGCCGATGATGGTCGAGTTGATGCGAGTAGAGTCGTTGAAGGTCGAGTCGGGTACTGTCGAGTTGGCCACGGTAAGGTTGTGAGTGTAAAGGTTAAGGAGCGAAACGATGAAGGCGATTTTGAAGCCGTCGTAAGCGATGTGCGGCGTGTGAGGCGGCGGTAGAGATGCAGGTAAAAGGCGATGGTGGAGGAGACAGGAGCAATGGCAGTGGTGGAGGTAATAACGTAGAGTCTCCGGCAACGGCATTAGTGGGCGGAAGGATGTGTTAATTTAATTTAGCGGCGAAATACCTTCAAGTTCGCTTGGGAATTCATTTCCTCGAAACATCTTCCCGAACTCACTTTTCTTTCTTCTCTCCTTCCAGCTCTACCCCACTTCGTCTTGCATTTCCTCGGGCGCTATCTTTTCCTTAGCCATCTGACAGTGTTCACAGTTGCTAGTGTTGCTATAAGTCATAGTCCTTGCTATCTCAATTGCTTGAAAGACGAATTATGTTTGCCTTTGACAGTACAATCTCCGAAAATTATATCGCAAGCGCTGCGGATACTGTCTTAATTTCTGCGTCACTTTAATGCATTGCTTCAGTGTTTCTCATCAGTTTTCTCGAATTCATTAGATGCACTAGATTTCAGTTTCTCTCCTCAATCAATTGCATTAAAATTTTTGTTGAATTTTACAGAATTTATTCTCACAGTCCTTGTTGGTGTCCCAAACTACTAAAAGAAACACATTTCTACTATTAACACTAACGTCTCTCTTCAGGAATCACCCTCTCTAATCTAACAATCTCACCAATCTCCCAAACCAACAATTTTACCAGCAGCCTTCATCACTAGAACGATCTGTGTCATCTACTCCGCTCTAACCACCCAACCAATCGTGACTTTCATTCCCTTTCTGCATCCCGATCATTATTATCAACAGTAGTTCACCAATGATCTTAGTGTTGATTCCGTCATCATGACATATTTCGTTTTGGTATATCCACCGACATTTGTTCTCCTCACGATGCCAACGCATGTAACCAGTGTCATCACAACCGCTGTCGTCGATATCCTCTACGTACACTTCGTTTGCCCTCCTCTTCGTCTTTCCCGTCCTGCAGCTCTGGCGGCCGCTAGCCCCTGAGGGCCCCGCGCGACTTCTTCCTCCCGCTCACGTCCTCGGCGGCGCGCGGACGCAACACGCCACCACGGCGGAGGGTGGAGCGGGGCAAGGCGGGGAGGGAAG
>BOPP01000001.1:27195927-27253458 GCA_017312745.1 Gryllus bimaculatus | reverse complement strand
TATATATATATATATATATATTATTTATTGTGCTCTGATAATTTTTATATAGTTCTACACTGCATTGTAATGTATTTTCGTCGATTCAAATCACTGTAATTGCCTTATAAAATCAGCTGAAAATGTGGGAGAAATAAACAGTGACCACATCTCTTGTTCTACGACCACCGTCTTGCCCGGAATGCTTTTGACTTTACAACGTTAATGTTTAAGGTAGTAGTAGAAAGTTTGAATGCATAATACGATTAATTTATATTATTTTATTAAAAGGATAGTACAGTACGAAATTTTTAATTTTATAACATTTTTACACAAAGTATGGATTTTCATGAAAACCAAATTAGAGCAATTTTGTTATTAAATTCAAACTGTTTTTCCTCGAGCCCTCCCTGCACTTAATGATCCCTTCCATTTAGAAACTAAACGAGAGTAACGCACTCGTGATAGTGGTTTATTTCTTCTAGCATCATCTGCTTTTGAAGTTTGTAGGTACTTCGTCAAGATGTTGAAATTGCGTAATATTAGTAAATAAAATGCTTCGTGTCAGTACGGTTGCGAGTTTATTTTAAATTATCCACATTTCAATTTCGTATTCACATTTATAACTTCAGTAAAACTCTATATATTACATTTATAATGCCTTACATGAGCTGAGCAAGTTGCCACAAACCAATTTGGCAACGAAGAGAATTGTAATTTATGGGAATTGGATTAACTGATGCTTGCATATATTTGAGGCCATTCAGGCAAAAAAACATATTCCTGACAAGATTCTCCTAATGTTTATGAATTTTATTTGTATTGTAACATTGTATTTCTATATTTCTGGTTGTGTTTAATAATTTTTGCATATTTAAATGGTAGAGTAATGTATGCCGCCTATAGTCAACTTCCTCACAAACGATGAGGGCAGGTTTAAAATTTATAATTTAATGCAATATTTATTATATAAAATATTTATACTTTATGGAAGTCTATTTATGAACAGTTCTTATATTTAATTGTAATCATTAAACAATGTTTCTCATTCTTTGTTTGTGGGTAGATAAAATTCATCATGTAAACTCCGATTCAGTGGGAAAGTCGCTTGCAAATGTTTTCCTGGGTTAAACAATTTGATTTCTCGTTCTCTTTGGTGGAAGACGTGGTGGAGGTAGGAGCTCCTCATACTAATTTTATGTTTTACATTTTGATTTATTTACGTTATTGCACCTTGAGCTAAGTCGTGGTAGAGGTAACACCGACAGCATGTTTTGACTTTCATGTATTTGCTATGATGCATCTAAATACTTTCTTTTTTTGTATTTAATCTTGGTCGTTGCAAACATGGACGCTAATTGGGTGTCATTTTTTAAATTCAATATATTTCTTTAATTATTTTGGCCATTAGAACAAGCTATCTATTTTATTATTAATTCATTACTATTGTTTTCAAGTCCAATCAATATCTGTAAGTTAATTTTGTGTAACATTGCCTTGTAATAATTCGTATACTTCGGTATTTGATGGCTCAACATCACAATAATTTAATGAAGAAATTTATTTACATAAGTCATTGATATGATTTTAATATTTATATTATTATTAATTATTAATGCTTATTTTGATTGACACTATCCTTTTTTCATCAGGAAATGAGCCCAGATTCAAAATTAATCAGGCTAGTGATGTAATTCTTTTCTTTTTTCGGTATATTTCTGTTTAATATTACTATCAATTACACGAAGGTGTTAACCAATACTTTGTCAATTCATGGTCAATGCAATTTGATCCAAGAGAAAGTTTATGCGGTGTAATATTGCTTTTGTCATTAATATTCTTTTATTTAATTATTTGATGAATCATCGTCATAATGTTTTTTAACGTAGTAATCTTTCCCTACGCAATCCATTTATATGAATAACAATCTTTATTGTAGTTTTGTTTCATGCTTGATTGGATTGCTTTGTTTTATTAAGTCATCTTCGATGATTTCTTTATTACTTTACAAGCAGTTAAAAAAGCAAATAATAAGAGTTTTTCTTTAATCCTTATGATAAATATTTTTGTAAATGTAACTTTTATAAAACAACAGAAGAGCTATGGTGTTGCATTGAAGCTATTTAAGTTTAAATGCAATTCTTGGTTGAAAAATTATATAATCTTGATGTGAATTTATTTCTTGTGTATTAAATTTAACCATTCATTTCCATTCTAGCATCGTTATATTAATAATTTTCTTTAATGAGTTATTAAATGCAAATGGGTGGTAGCTACCTAATTACTGTCCACTATGTAGCTAATAGTATTTGTGTGTGTGGTTTCCAATGGTTTCTTTCAGTATTCAGTGAATGTTTCTGGGTCATGAAAAACATGCAAAAGTGAATTTTTTCCTCTTCTTCGTCTTTCTGACAATATTTTGTTTTTTATAATGATATTGCTATATGTAGAGGAAGATATTTTAATTGCCTCATACAATTTATTTTCTTAATTTTAACAAAGGGAAATATCCTTTTTTCTTATTTATGTAACTTATATAATGATCAAAACTATATAACTGAAAACAGACAAAATAAATTAAGCAACCCTGTTGTGATCCATTATGTTATGATCGGTGGAACAAGTTTTGTACCCTACAACTTTATTGCTTCTCTCTGTCTATCTCTCTCTCAGAAAATCTATTAAAAACACGTAACGTTTAATATTATAAGGAGATCGTTCAAACGATAGACATAAGGATTGACGGATAAATGGAGGTTGGTAGCACGGGATGTGCCGTGTGAAAGAGTTAGCAGTGAGGTCTCGCTTCAACTCAGGGTACAGGTGAATTGTGGGCAGCAGCGACGAATGCTATGTCCTCGCAAATCACCAAGGCGATGTGGAAATGAGGGCATATAGGGGATGTTTACTTGATCTCGCAGACAGCACAGAATATTTGCTTACGCCCCTCCCACTTGCGTCGACATAAATGGCCGTGACCTTGGAGGTCTCTTGAAATCGGCAGCACTAAGCGGGCGTATGTGGAACCGTGACAAACAACTTGCAGCCTTACTAGAAGCTGCTTCATTACAGCTGCTTCAGCGCCCCCCTGGCGTTGTCGTTGCCACGTTATCGACACTAGCGCCCCAAGGGAGCGGGTGACCTATCTAGCATGGCGCAAATGACTGATAGCTCAATGCGAAAAAAAGTAGCATGATGATCGAAACTGGATCGGTTCGAGAACAAGCGTGCAGCAGGGAGACACACATCGATAAAGAACGACAATAAATGATACCGAAAAATAAAAATAAAGACGGGCATAGGAAAACAAATCCTTCTCACAAGAAGCAATGCCAGAGGAGGGAAACTTCCGAATCCTGCACAGCAAAGAAAGTTAATGAAGCCACAACACATGGAAGAAATGAAGTGTAAGAATATCTTCCTGTAGAATGCGAGCAAGAAGGAGACTGTCAGGACTTCTGAAAAAATCGAAAAAGAAAAGAAAAAAAACGATGCCGCGAATAGAGGTATGTCATAGTTGTTATCTTTAAATAAATCAACCCAAAGAGGGTGGGACTGATTTCAAGATCATGAAAAATACGAGAAACGTTTAATATCTATTCGTTCTACAATAGAAAGGATAAACAGAAAAATTTCACATCTTCAAATAAGCTTAGGAAAGTAAAGCGGATGTATAAGTCCTAACAAAGCTGTCGATTGTAGTTATTAGACACAATTGAATTTTTCACCGAAATTGTCGTGAAGAAAGCCTTCCGAAAAGAAAGTAGGAGAGACTCGGTATTGGAGACGGATTGCTATTTTAAAACAGACTATTCCGTTAATAGTGAAATTGTCGAAGAACTTGGCCGCAATTCTAATCCAGAAGAATGAATATAGTATATTGTAGTGACACTCCGAAAGAAAGTGACCAAATGTTACAAGTGCCACGAATATGACGATATGGCCAGAAGATACAACTGTCCAAGAGGAGGCATTTTTCTGAAACTGTAGAGAAAGAAGATATAAAGGTACAGAGCGTACCTCGGAGTCTGTCTTCTTATCCTGAAAGGGCAACAATGCGAACCACTAACATATTTCGGGCAACATTGTACGGCGTTCCATAACCCACTATTAAAACTAAAGAGGCAGTGGTGCTAAAATTTCTGGAAATAAACCTAGAGAATGGCTGGGAGATACAAGATATAAACGCTACAAAAAACCTGTGAACATTACCAAAAAAAGAATAGATATAGTCATAATATCTTAACAATATAGGATGCCAGACGCAGAAACATGGTACTAGGTTCTATCAGATCCATATCCATATCCATTAACGAATATATAAAACTTATGACTCATAAATTCTTCTCATCCCTTCCCCAATCGCTCAGTACAACAATATTCAAGCTAGGTAAAACGTTTAGTTCATCAAAAAGAATAAGATCACGATTCCCTAAAAACTCCCTTCGTCCACCTTAAATCACCTACCCATCTTCCACTTTCCAAAACTTCCACCCACTGACACCCTCTCCTCAAAATTATCACATATAACTCCAAAAACTGTTATCCACGGTTTGTTCTCAAAGAACAACGTTTTATCAGATCCCTGAGAGAGGAGGTAACGCATGCGGATGTCCATTCCTAAAAGTTAATGTATAGAATATTGTGTAATGAACACTCCTGAAAGGCAGAAATGCCGAGCAGGTAGAAATTAGTTAAAAAAAGTTTCTATCAGATAAATAAGCTCTCCTTGTTGCTAAGCCTGATCAGAAAATTCGAAGATACGAAGAAAAGAACAAGAGCTTTGTATGGAGTAAAGTAAGTAATGTTCAAATCTACAGCTAAAAGCATATTTTGAAGAAAAAATATCCATTTATCCATAAGCTCACAAAAACGACCAAAGAAACCACATGGGAAAACGAGTAAAATTAGAAACACCGACGGCAGAGTACAGTCAAGCAGGAAAAGAAAAAATATATATCGGAAAACGAAAGAGAAGTCCCAAACGAGGAGCAAATTTACAGAGGTTGACACACAAGAACACCAAATGGTAACAAACGAGGCCGCAAAAGAGACACAAACCTGCGCACGGAAGAAGACGAAATGTGGAGCGCACGGGTCGGCGCTGAGCTGGGCCAGACGAAGCGAGGCATAAGGCTGTGGCGTCGTTAACACGAGGGCCAGAACCGTTAGGTCGGTGAAAGTACGCTGCGGGGGAGGAAATGGGGTTGAGCCTGAACATCCGGGAGTTTGCGCTCGGGCGGTTGACTCAGGTAGTGCGCAGAGCCAAAAATACCGGAGCTGTAACTCCGAGGATGCTTGCCGGCGAGCCTCGTTTACGGAAGCAGGCAGCCAACCTAAGAACCTGTGTGTGGGCGTTAACCAAACTGCGAGTCTCGCGCCCAGCCGCGAGCCTACCTATGGAACAGTGGGTGGGGTGTCAGCCTCAACTATTTAACGCGGCGCCATCTGCGCCCGCGTTCTCATTCAGTTGCATCGGGAGCTTGTACGTGTGTACAAGGGGTGTAGGAGTGTGGGCGAGATGTCTGGAGAGTAGGGCCAGACAATCTCACGTGCTGTAGGCACACGGTCGCCACGACCGGGTTAAGTTTGGCGTCAGGCCATGTGACGGTAATTGTCAACGGGACCGAGGTCCGATAGCGCGCATCACGCGTGGCTTGTTTTTTCTGCGGTAAAGCAGTGTTCTGAAAGGAAAAGGTTGCCGGAGTGTTTTAATATTAGAATTATGTTTGTAAGTTGTACATAAATCTTTGAATATATTATTTTTATTTTGTTATTGAAATTTATTTCTTATTTCACTACGTCACAAGGGGAAGTAAGAGAAGGAAGGGAGGAGGGCTCTTCGTCGTGGAAGCCAATTCCGAACTCTCGGAACTCAGTCATAAAGCTCAATCTCGCGTGACGCTCGCGGGCGGAAGAGGTGCAGTTTCATGAACCCTCTAACCCTTGCTCACATCCTCTACAACAGGGATGTCCAATATGCAATAGTTCGATGGCAATGATTAAAACCTTTCATATGGTCGAGAGCCGTATTTTCATTACACGGACGATCCACACTTGACTTCCCCGTATTGATCTCGGCACTTTGCCCTGCGGCTCTGAAAAGGAGGCGGGATGGAACCATATGTGAAATCAGACCGTACCATGCATAATGCAGTGAAATATATTGGGATGATTTTGAATTTCTGAATTCTGAATCTGAAAAAAATTCTTAAATCAAACTTAACCTTTTTTAAATAAAGGGAGTTTTGATCCTTGCAGGGCGCGTTCGCTAGATACACAATATTCTCGCCCAACATGGTTGAAAGGGACTTTCATTTTTGACTCATAACATTTCGCGGGCCCCAATAAGTGGCACCGCGGGCTGTCAGTTGGACATCCCCGCTATATAACACTTCGCTCACATCCTTAGGCAGCGAAGCTACCAGGACGTCGCGCCCATGTTTGAAGTACGTATATCGCAAAAGTATGTTTTATAGACATTTTGTTACGTTAATATTGTTTTCATAATTTTGACATATTAGAACGCTGAAATATTTTGTAGACATATTGGCATCGATTCAGGTTACTTGTCATCACTTCCGCGTAACCGCAAAGCAGTTTAAGTTTAGTACTGACAGATTAACTGAGAATGACAGTAGGTACTGCTACAAGCCGCCATGTCTCACACTCTTGCTCCATGCCCTGCCGTCACCCCCACTCCGACACCACCCCCACCCCTTCCAGCCCGGCACTTCGGAGGCCGAAGCTCCTGGCTTTTACGCTAACCGCGATTGATGCTGATAGCCCGGCGCCGCGCCGTGCGATCGCCGATGTCACGGCATTGCACAGTGGAGCACTTCGACGGAGAGCTGCGTTCAGTCAGTAACGTAAATACCGTGTTATTGGACTGCAGTTGGGAATCCTCTGTGTGAGTTAGCATATGCGGAGCGTTTATT
The DNA here is from genome assembly GCA_017312745.1 of Gryllus bimaculatus. Lineage (NCBI taxonomy): Eukaryota > Metazoa > Arthropoda > Insecta > Orthoptera > Gryllidae > Gryllus > Gryllus bimaculatus. The sequence continues at coordinate 27,246,541 of BOPP01000001.1, read as the reverse complement.
CACAAACAAACTTGTTCACTGAAAAATATTGAGTTAGCATTGCAGTAATACAAAAGCCTTTCAGCTCCGTCTTCTGTCCTGATGTGGAGGATCAAAAGCAAATATATCCCTAATAATTTTTCTTGTAAACGTATGAGGTTCAGGCGAAATCCATTGTCCACAGCGTTGTTGTAATCAATAAAGAACATCTCCGTGTAACCAATACGATGCTAAGATTCATAATCACGTGCTCATGTTGCTTGCTTTATTCCGTCTATAAAGTCTTCCCAACAGCGTCCTAGTTTATTTATTAGGAGATTCGATCTCAAACATAAAAATATTGAGTAGTGTATGCAAGAACGTACAGATCATCAGAAATGGGAAGCAAATCATATTCAGAAAACAATAAAAGGGAAGATTCATACAGTGAATGTTATCCCACAGCAACATTTTATATTTGAAGAAGTTTCTGTTTTGACTCTTTACAAACGTGGTTTTTCAACAACTAATAGTGTACAATTTAGTTTTCAGCACTTGTCACTTGAAAGGGGTGTATCATTAATAAAGAGATCCAAATTAGCAGGTCTACTGAATGAACTACTTAGGAGATAAATGGAGAGAATTCTTCTGATACTCTTCAACTAGAATGTTATTCCTTTGTTATTGTTGTGTCATTAGCTGGAAATCAAACTGTAATGAACAGCTAAGAACCGCAAGATAATTGTGATTGTTCATCAAATGATCATGCCTGGCACATATAGATTTTAATTTCTTTTTGGTTCTTTGTAATATCTTTAGAGGCCAAAAAATGGTTCCATTAGCTATCGAAATTGTTGTAATAGTTTTGTCTATTTGAAAAAATAAAATATTTTCATACAAACTGCGGTAAAATAATTTATCCCAATCACAAGTGATGATAATAGTAAACCTATTTTATTCAAAAGCAAACATTTTCAAATTTTCCGAGTAACAACAAACATATCCAACTTTTAACCTGAAATACGCTCTGTCATCTGGCTTGACACCCCGCTACTGGCCTTGGTCAACCTGAAGTATCGTCATAATTATAAATAATTTGAAGCAGTTAACGTAGACTATTGTAACAATACTGTTAAACAGTACAGCATATTACAAAAGACGATAACTTGTCCATCAAATCAGATTTTTCAGAAAGAGCGAAAAACCGATGGTTGACATGTTGTTAGTTGCATGAACGCTCCTCATAAGTCGTTGTCAATCAGCAACTGAAGCTCCTTAGTCACAAATATTTGAGTCTTCAATCCTGTCGGTGACGTACTTTCGAGACTATTTATCGAGCAATGGCCATTGGCTGGATAAGATCGGTAATTGTCTAAATAACAATTAAAAACGCGGACAGTCTTGACTTGTTCCAAAGGCACCTTCGGAACCACAGTACTTCGGTACCTTCAGCCGAAGCAGTACCATAAACAAGGCCTATGAATCGTGTGTGATCATTTGTTTCTCAAGCCCTCACTTCACACACCCTCACTTTTTTAAGATTGGGTTTATTTCCCATATCCCTGTGTTTCATACTACACCATTTAGAAATGGTTCGCTAGTGTGGAGAACGCAAGTTATTTCCTAACAGGAAAGTTGTAGAGGATCATAAATAATATGATAATATGTCATTGTACAATATTGAGTACGGAAGTGTATTCGTACGAAAAGAAAAAACCTTCAATAACATCTCAAAAGGCGAAAAATGATTTCCAATTACTACATATATATCTTATAGAATTTCAACATTTTCTAAAATCCTTGAGAGCTTAAAAATGTCTCCAGCGCAGAAGCTCAGAAACTCGTCAAGCAAGGCCCCGTCAGCAGACTTGTTCTAGCCTACATTAGCATAGGGGCCGTCATAATTCCATTTTAAGCAGCGGCGCCGGCCGCGCCCTGCAGGGGGAGGAGGGCGCCTTCTGACGCGAAGCGCCGCCGTGGGAGGGGGGGGCAGGAGTGGGTCAGGCGCTCGAGATGGCTGAGGTCACCGGGGCAATCTGCGCCACCTGCATCCACCTCTGCCCTCTACCCTGACGTTTGAGAAACCTGCAGGCTCACAGGGCATGTCACCGACCCCGAAACGCCGCATCCGTCACTCCCACCTCCCACCAGCGCACCTCCCACTACCACCGCGCGCCATACGTCATTTGCTACTCGCCAGCGGCCCTTCCCGATATCTGTGTCGCGCTACCAACTACACGTCGTGAAGCTTTGTGCTACGTTGTGAAGCGGGTGCCATCAATCCTCGCTCACCAACCACCACCCACTAATCACCAGTTACCATTCACCAGTCGCCACTCCAGAATCGCCACTCAACAACCTCCACTCAACAACCTCCACTCAACAACCTCCACCTACGAAACCCCTTCCTCTCCACCACGTTTCCCGGCAGCATCTATTCTCTTTTAATATGATGTATGTCACATAAGCAGGAATTGAACCACAGAAGCTCTGCGACATTAAAAGATTAATAATGCAGTCAAGGAGAGAGCATTTATTCCAGAGAACTGTTCGAAATGTCTTGCTCGATGATATCTTGCCAAGTGAAGAGGAGAGACTCAGAGGAAAGAGAAGAAAGGGGTTCAGTGGATGTAGTTCGCGGTTCCGGGCAAGTTAGAGACTTTTAACGAGTGCGACTCAAAATGAACTTTGAAAGGCGAAACTTGCGTTTTGCAACTCATTACAAAGAACGACTTGTACTACACGAGAACGATAGTCGCGAATATAGATGTACAGGGTATCCTTAGAAGAAAAAAAAGGTTTGGGTTATGGTTTTTAGATTATTTTAAGCCGAATATTTAATATATAGTTCCACACATTGACGTCTATTTTATAAACGAAAATTAGAGAAGTAACTTCTACATATTTTTTCCAAAAAATCTTTCCAACATCTTTCGGGATGTTAAAGCTTCGAATAAATTAGCCTTCCAGGTTTTTCATGATTTAGTTTTTTGTTAATAGTGCTAATTATTTCTACCTTGCATATTCCCACGGTCAATATTGTCCCGCATTTACTGTGTATATTTTTGTATTCGAAGATATTGATGCTTTTACGTCTTATGGCTCGTCAGAAATGTTAAATTACTAAATTTATTCGTTTATAATACACATGAAATGAAAAATATAAATTCACAATACAAATATAATCTACTATTTTTTATGAACATTATGCACAATTATACACAAAATTCTCTCTCGAAACTCTCTCCCGAAAAGATACCAAATTATTATCATTGTCCTCATTATAATAATAATCATTATTATTATTTTTGCACAGAAGTATTCGTAATTGACATTAACAATACCGAAAACAACCTCTTCAGCAAGTCTAACTTAGAAATCCTAGTGTTCGAGTCCCGAGAGTGCCAGATTTCTTACTCTTGGTGCATAGCTAGGAGCATTCTAGCATTGAACACCAGGCGAATGCCGAATCAGTTCAGTATAAAACGGAACCCGATCCGCGTACGATCTTTCTTTTCTGATCTTTGTCCCTGTCCCCCCTTTTGCCCTTAAACACACACTTGCATGCACTGCCCATCTCGTGAGACCTGTCGTGATCTTAGAGCTTGTTCTCAATGGGGTGGCACCTCGTTCGAGAGAGATACCTTGGGGAACCCCTCGTAAGCCGACGTGTAAGGTGACTGCGGATCTCGACATCAAGTGGGGGAATATCACCATCTCTCGAGATACAACATCCACTTCACTAAAGATATGAACGTCCATAGCAATTGGTCAAAACATCAATCAACCAAGCAACCAACCAACCAAACGCAATCATATTGTACGCGTAAAATGTATTCTAGCTATCTGTTGCACGTTTTTAAAGAATATATTTGGTTGATTGAGTTGCATCTTGACATTCATTCATTTAAAAAATATTCTCGTATTTATTTATCGTCTGTTACAATTTCATTTTCGTGCCTATAAATCTAATATTAGATTGCTCCTAATCATCAATTAGAATGTATCATTGTACTACCTTCATCATATTCAGACAAAGTGCCCATCTTCGCCTACAAACGTATTTCTCTCGTTTTCAAACAAATTTTCTTTTGGAATATTGCCATGAATTATGACGGACATGAGAATCAATACTTGACAACTTCATTATATTACATCGATTAAATTCTATGGCCACTTGTTGAACTCAAAAGGATTATAGGGATGGTTGGATGTTGGCTCGCAGCCAAAAGAACGATACTTCCGAAGCGCTTGCGGGAGGGGGAAGGGGATACACACAGCAAAAAGGATCATTTTCAAACATGGATGTGTTTGCATAACAAGCAAATCCGGACATTTACAGCATTGTGATTAAGTAATACAACGTGTTGTCCGGGAGACAGAGGAGCATGGCAAGGCCGGGGCAGCTGATGCACCGCATCGGGGTCCCCGAATGAGGATCCCCGCCCCCCAATGAAAATGGGATTTGTGCCTAGAAATATTTGAAAGTATTTCATAGTAAATAGAGTAGTAACAAATAATTCTACCTCATAATATTTTATTAACGATTTTGATATTAATTATTATTTTTCATTACTGCCGAAAATAAAAGTGGGAAAATTACATTTTTTAAACAATAACAAAGAATATTGTGGATATTCAGTAGTTGCGAAACAGAGCCGGAGTCGTATTCACGGCGCGTCCACCTCATTTTCCATGTATTTATGCTCATGGCAATCTAATGTTTGTCTACAGCCCGACCAGGATCTGTGTTCTAACTTTTCCTAAGTTAGAAATCCTTAGTTTTCGTTTCCAAACTACGCAACATAAAGGTAACATTACGAAACGAATATGCGAGCAACCTGGGTTGTTTTTGTCTGTCTAGTTAAATTCGATTTGTGTTGTTTCTTTTCTGCTCTATGTAGCATGCGCATGAACATTTTATTACAGGGGCCCAGAATTAAAGATTTCAATGACATAAAATAGAAAATGATTTCGCTGATGGTTATCTAATTTATAATGTAATGCGAACCTACATGAATTAGACCTAGAGTTCCTTGCCGCGCTTGCAGTTAGAGGCCCCATTTGACCATCCGGGCCTCCAAGACCCTAAATACACTCCACGAGGACCCACAAACTCCTACGAGGATTATAAATGCTACCTCTTGGATCGCACAATTTGATTAAAAAATACTGATTTCCTTGGTTGTTTTTTTTTCGAGAATTTATTCCCTATTTTCTCACCGAGGCGCTCGGGACTGCAGGCTCTAGAGCTCATGTCCTAATCCAGAGCTGGGCGGTCTCCCTGAACCTCCATCAGCAGTGAAAAACTCCACAGTTACCTTTGGTATTTAGGAAGCGCCTGTAGACACAGCGACGAGGTGGACGCCTCGGCTCAGAGCGAGATATTTACGGATAACTCGGCGCCCCGGATAAAGGACCGGCCCTCCCCCCAGGCAAAGGCGTCGTTGCAGGAGCGCAAAAGCGCCTTTTGAGGCGGGCGGGCGGGCGGAGCAGCGGCGAATATTGGACGCTGGGGCGCGGAGTCTGAGGGGGCGAGGCGGGGAGATGGGGGCGGGCACAAAGCTGTGGAAGACGAGACAGGGTCATTGATGGCGTGGGGGAGCCGGAAAGAGTGAATGTGGAGCAGGTGAGGAACGGGAAGAGAGAGGATGGGGTATGTCAGGAATAGGGTACGCCCACATGGCTTGGCCGTAGTGAAGATGAAGGAAGTGACATCGACTATCGTAGATTTTTGTGATAGTCGGCAATGAGTAAACGTGTTACAACATAGGATAAAAGTGGATATTCAGCAGGGATAGTTGTAGGAGAGAGTAATAGTAGGAAGGATGGAATTTACTGGTGGACGATATTGGGATGGAAAGAAGAAAGAGTGGTAAAAACGGAGAACATAGAGAATAAACTTGGAAGAAGATGGGACGAGGACGTGGTGATTGTGGAGAACGAATGGCTAGAAGCCGTAGACAAAGAAGGGAAAGGAAAACGAGGAGAGGGCTACGAAAGGAATAAACAGAGAAATGTGGAAACAAGTAGCCAGGGAGATGGAAAAGGCAAGATGAAGAGAAAAAGAGATGTGGAAAGAGGGAAGATGTGATAAAGATGGTAAGATGGCTGGCAAGGAGCTGGTGTGAGAGGTATGGCAGAGCAAGAAGAAGGCGAGGACAGTACTTGGAGAGGCTGGAAAGAGAGCTAGGTGGGGCGAAGCGAAGTCGAGGAGAGAGAAGAGCTACGGCGGAGCGCAGGGAGAGGGGGAGAGTAGACTAGTAGAGAAAAATGAACGAGGACAATCTAAGAGTGAGGACGGGGTAAGGGTGACGCCGCACCCGAGGGCGTGGGAGGGGAGACAGGGCGAGCCGAAGACCAGGCAAGGCCTATATTAGCGCGCCGCGAGGCGATGAGGTCCACATCCCGCGATTATTAAATTCCTGATGAAAGAAAATTGATCGACTCCAAGACGGCGCAGGGACCTCAATGAGCCTGCAAATTGGGGCGCGGAGCCAGGGGAGGGGACATCAGCCGAGACGCGGACCCCGTGCAACGACTCGGCCACCCTGAAGCTCGCCTCTGCTCATATTGTGCGCACCCTGCGGCAGCTGGTGTCTACACTAGGGACAACAAAGTTAAGCGTCTGAAGATCTTCAGTCTTTCACTACTCCCTCTCCGTCCGTCCCTTCCTCCCTCACCGTCCGTCCCTCCCTCCCTCTCCGTCCGTCCCTCCCTCCCTCTCCGTCCGTCCCTCCCTCCCTCTCCGTCCTTCAATCTCCATCCCTCCGTCTCCGTCCCTTAATCTCCATCCATCACTCTCCGACCCTCAATCTCCGTCCCTCACTTTCCATCCCTCACTCTCCTTGTCTCTCTAGTCGCACGTCCTCCCATATTTTCTGTGTACTCGGGGCAAGAGTCGAGCTTTGTGTCTGCGTGTTGGAAGGAAGTAAGCTATCATTGTCACGAAAAAATGACTAGAAAAAAGAAGCGGCTTTCACAATTTGTTTTTTTGGTGATGGAAATTAAGTAACCAGTGAAGACGAACACTAAATATCCCTTGAAATAAAAATTCACAGATAATTAGTAATATTATTATTATTATTATTAACAATATTTAACTATGTAAACGCATAGATCAAACATTTTTATTCGAAATTATGAAATTCAGAAATAACCATTAATGCATTAAAAAAATAACGTAGTCACTTTTAAGTTTGCTTTTTACAATAATCACTCAAATTCGTTTCCCCATTCTGTAATGCAAAACATTGTGTATGGTTCAGAAAATATGAAACTCTGTACTTAGTACTATTAGATTTAATATTCAACTAAGAGATTTCACACACAAATACAAAACAAAATAATTCATCCCCAAAAGTGCTCTTAACTACTATGAATTCTCTTCATAGCAATACATGTTTTGTAAGTAGTATATTCAATTCTTTTTAGTATATCATAAATGTTGATTGAATTCTGGGAAAAAGAAAGAAGGATAATGACACAGCGAGATCCTTTGTGTAGGTTTCACAACAAAAAGGTTTGTAGCAGAGAAAATCAGAATAAAAAGTATTCAAATTATACGGCTTTGCTACCATTTTGCCGTTATTGTTCCATATGAAAATTTACATCCCTCATATAAACACCGAAGAACATGGAAACAGTTTCCAAACTACGTCATAATAATTGCGAATACATCCAATCTCTTCCTGTCTGACACAAAAAAACATTAATCTTTGTCTCTTGACATCCCACGGCAACCTCTTTGAAAATCTATTTTTGTTATTTTCCCTCACAATCCCAATAAAATTATTTGTAAATGATTTCTTGACTGAAGTACGCCTTCATGAAGGTGAACATAATGAAGAAGCAGACTCCAATAAAGTCATGCAGTATAATGCAAAGCACATAATCACTTTCTTTTAATCGATAACTAGAACTTCTGACACCTGATGCTGAAGACCAGGGTCTTTTAATTGCTCTATTTGTTGCATGTACTGAATGCACTCGTATCTCTTGCAAAATTGTTGTTAAATTAATGTGAACCGTTCTCATCTCGACAAAACCATGACAAATTACTATAAAATGTAGTGAACATAAAACTTCTCCAATACACACACAACACAGCTTTCTCTGACACAGCCCTTCCCATGCATTATCGTTAAAGTGACTTAAACACTGGCCACCGAAGACAGTTCCTTTTAGCAACTACATTCAACGTCCGTCAGAAGCTCAATTACATTTTGTGTCACGTGCTTTTCTGTGCCTAATTCCTAATTTTAGAGACGTTACCACAAGGGTACAACAATCAACACAATCAGCAGTAATATATTATGAAGCGAACACAAATAGTGCGATTCAGGTTACACTACCACGTATTCCTATTTTAATCCTCCATTAAAATACTTAAAGTACCCTGACTGCCAACGCTTGAGAACAAGGCCTTCAAACAAGCTGCGTTGTCACCTATTAGGAGATTTGATTCCTTTTCTTGACAAGACGAGTGTCATTCTCAGCAGGATAAATACAACAACAAAATACAATTCAGAGATCGGTAAATGGGAGTGGTAGGTTTATTGCCGACAATTCTTGCTTGTCTTAAAGAAAGAACGGGAGTTACGGTTTTCGTCATGGCGTTACGATTAGATACAGTTTTCATCAGAGTTACAGTTTTCATTGTTTCAAGGCGTAAATGCCGATAATTATATTACAAAATCGTAAAAATTTGCTGTTTCGTTATCTCGAACAATCGAGAAACTGGTCACGAGCTGGAAGAACGGAGTTAAATCCCTGACGGGGGATACCATTTCTTTGAACATTTTAAAACATTTAATTAGTTCAACAATGTTTCCCCATCCGATTCATCCACACATCTCCACAAAAGAAAGCATTTGGCTTTCTCGAATAAGGCACAAAACGCGAAAATCAGTGACATTTTTGGCACAAAAATTCATATATCAGAAATTCTAGTTCCTTTATGTAGTAAATTAAATCTAAAACGTTGAGTAGTTGAAATTCTCAGTTTTTGGGCCCATGATACTCAAAAATTGGTTTGCGACAAAACGTCTGTCTGCATATCGATGAGTAACGCTTGTTGCTCTGTTACGAGTTTAGCCAAAAGCAGGATTTTCCCCAAAATTGATATTTCCCGATCGATATGACTGATGTTGCTACCCCTTCAAATTCATACGAATATTTTAATTTTTGGCGGCTGTTTTACATTAAGGATGAAGAAGATTTTCCTTTTTTTTTCAAACTTTAGATCCAATATTTTGATTAGAAATTGTAATATAGATCAAAGCAAGGACGCTTATAAACTTGACGCAAGTCCATTTTTGTAGAATTGTCTAAATTTTCGAATATTGCAAATGTTTAAAATGTTTTCAGTGCCATTCCACAACTACAATTTTAAAGATATACATTTTTCTTACAAACCAGATCTGTTCTTCAAAAGTATATCTTTAAATGAAGTCATGTACAAATGTTCAAAGTATGTATTACTTCGTGAAATTGCACGCGAATTGTGAAAACAACATTTCCTGAAAAAGTCTCCAATTTTTTTTCTTTAAACTTACGATACCGATTGTGCTAAATGCACTGAATGACAAAAAATGATTGACGTGTACTTATCTTCTAAAAAAATCATAAAAATGTATTTTTATATACCTCTCACGTCTTAAAATTTACGTTATGGGCATTTTCATACATGATTGTATTTGGGAGTATCACAGCTTCAAATAATTTCTTACAATTTTTATGGAAAACTCTAAACATTTTTTCAATTAAAATGATCTCAAATTTACGCATTTTTTGAAGAGCTCAAATTCAATTTTCTCAACATTGGCTTCAAACTATTCAATTAAGATTTGCATACAGAATTCATAGTATATATAATCCATTCATAATTCTTTCTATGTTCTTAAAACCACATTTCAGTTCTACTACTACGAGACTGAAAATTGAGAAAATGTAAAGTAATATCTTATGTAGAAGGTAGATTTTCCGGGCTGGTAGGCCGTGGTCCAGTTGGCATTGTTGGGCCAAACGTTTCGTCCACGTCTGCGGTGGACATCTTCAGTGGCGGCAGGGAAGTGGGCGCAGTGTGCGGGGCGGCGGCTGGCTGGCGACTGGCGACGCGCTCCGCGGCCGCGGCTTTTATAGTCGGCGGGAGGGGGGCGCCGCAGCGCGAATTTCGCTCGCGCAGGAGAAACGTTTGGCCCAACAATGCCAACTGGACCACGGCCTACCAACCCGGAAAATCTACCTTCTATTGACTCAGGCCGTGAAAGCCTACGATATAATATCTTATGTGCCGATAGGTACTAGAGGAAGGAGAATAACAAAACGCTAGATGAGATTACAACATCAGCTAGTGCGAGAAAGTGTGTGGAATATGTTGCGCCAGTAATTTAACTTCTGTCAGGCTGCCTCGCTTTGCGGGCAGCTGGATTCGTCCTCCGTGACGAGCTCGGTTCGAGTTCGCAGGCGTCGACAAGAACCCGCGTCAGCCGCCCACGCGCACGCCCACGCCCAAGCGCGACCGCCGTTGGGGTAAAAAGAAACCGCCCGCGTCGCGCTATTTCCGGTGGTGGCCGCGGCTGGCGCTGACAGCTCCAGCTGGGCCGGTGACGATCTTTGTCGGTAGCTCCTACCATGTGACAGAAATCCATGCTTTTCTCTTTTCACTCTCCTCACACGTAAAACGTTCCGATTCCTTCGCGAAATATTCGAAGATGTCGGCAATGTTGTCCTATTATGGATTGGTAGCTGTTCGACTTAGGTGTCAGAAAATTAAATGTTACTTAATCAAGTTTCTCCTTCCTCGCCAGCGTATTCAAATGCCGCTTTCCAAAGTACTTTTAAAACTTTTCCTTTATCAATATCCTATGGTACTTTACCAACTTTTGTACAGTGATTTCATGTGCCTGCCTGTTGGTTGGACGTTTCCTAGCCAAGTGGATGGTGCAGATGAAGATGGTATAAATGATGATAGCGATGGACGAATGAGGGGTAGAAGAATCGATGGATCAGGGAGAAAACCTGCTGCAAACTATCGTCACCACATATTTTAAATGTCTCGTATATTTGAACTCCGGTACTCAGTAGTCACTAGTTAAATTAAGGAACGCCAAATGGTAACCAAATTGTCATGAAGTTAACCCCACATTTCAAACCAAATACTTTATGAAAGACACCTTCTAAACTGTTACTCATGTGCAAGGTTGTTGCTCGCAATTCACCTAGAAAGCATATCCGATAAAAATGCAATCTATTTTAGAGGTTTTGATTTCAGCATTTGAGAATTTTTTTCATAATTCCGTTATCACACTCCGTCAAATGATCCTACAAAGTAATGATTATGTTAGTTATCCATCTATCAGCACACTTCGGTATCAGAAAAGTCAATCACCACTTCTGTGACTATCACGCTGCCTTCTTCTTCAACAACACATTCTCTCCACGCCTCAAATGGACCGCATAGCAACAGGTCCTTATATCCGAAAATTATCAATCGCTCACACTACTTCTACACACTCTTTTACTTCATCTCCTCCATTTACTTTCATCATCATCATCAATAACATCAACCCCGTGCCAATAAATCCCATCTTCTTGTTATCGGCTCACCCGATTTAATATGGCTCAGTTAGAAATCTACTTGCAAAATTAATGGAATTCAAAAGTGCCTCCTGAACGCAAGCTGCAAAAGTTTATGAACATTTGCACGACTCTAGGACGCATCGCCGTGGCCGATATTTCTATTTCAAGTGCGAAAGCGGACGAATGTTATAATCCCAGGGTCGCATCACGAAATAATTTCATCCTTCTACCGCCGCCCTCTCCACCCGCACCGCAGAGCTCGCAACAGGTCGCTACTCGCTGGCAATTCTGAGCGAGCTGTTTCGGAGTTGGGGCGGGCTCTTAAGCAACTTTCGGTTAATGCAGCGCGCCCTTGTCTCACGCTCCCCGTGAAGTCCGACTTCCTCCACCCCGTCTCCGCCTCGGCACCGCTGAATAAGCTCCTGCGTGTTACTGCCAGATGATCTCTGGTAGAACGGCTCTTTGGTTATGGTATTTCTTTCGCCGACGATTACCTCTGGAAGAAGCATTAAAAGATGAGCTGCAATTAGGATAATGATGATAATAAAAAAAAATAATTGTAATTTTTTTGCTCCTGTATGCACCCTGCATTTATTGGGGATCAGTAACATTATCTCGGTGACAGATGCAATTTATTATGAGATCACAATTTAGCTAGATTCAATTGTTATCCCCGTGGGTTGTCAACCCTGGGAGTACGGAAGATGAAATGATGATAGTGAGGGGTGAAAAGACGATACACACATCCAGACATACATAACACAACCATACACGAAGTGGGACTGTAACCCGCCATCTTCTGGTCAGAGACCGCTAACGGGACTACTGCCTCAGCTATCTATCGGCAAATAGTATTATCATCATTATCATTATCATTATCATTATCATTATCATTATCATTATTATTATTATTATTATTATTATCATTATTACTGTTGTTGTAAGTATAATTAGTCGTACCCTAGCAATAACATTGCACAAAAGAAAACGGCTCAGATGAATCAAGCGGCCCAGTGACCGCTCACTGATCTTGAGACTCACTATGATGGTTAAGCGTTGTAAAGTATACTGAAACCCATCTCTCCATCCATCTTTTTAGTTAATTTTTAATAAACAATACATCATTTAATTTACCGTTATATTTCAATGCATATTTTGTTGGCTAGCCAAGTTTTCTAAATTTTATTTACAGCAACACTATTTCATTCCTGCTTACTGTATTATTATATGATCTCAGGGCTTCTTTACTCTTACTTTACATTTTTAGGCCTGAAAATCCACCGCTCGTACGAAAATTCGGCTGGTAGAAGTAATCGTATTAGGTAAATGTAGATTGGTGGTCACATTTTTCGAAATGTCATTATTTCGAATTAAAAAACACATAGATTTAACTTGTTGCAGTAGTTGAACAATGACTACTGTTGTTTAATTATAAACTTACCGTATTTGAACCTTGAACTTATAAACAAATAATATTTACCATAAATCACATAAAATTATGTAAATAAATAAAAATGAATCACATTAAACAAATATTCACACTTCTCATCAGTCATACGTGCTCGGATCCGTGCGGTTATTGAAACTGTTTTTTTTTCTAATGTGGTCGTTTTCTGATTGACTCTTAAATTAATTTATTTATTATTTGTCTTAAAATTTTATGACATACATTTTTTGTGTTTTATGACGTACGTTTGAACATTGACTATGATAGCTCTTTAGATTTCCTGAACTATATGTCTCTTCCCGTTTGAAATTATATCTGCAAGCTTCGCCGTCGTTGTCATAGGTTCTCGAACCCTTTTACAGCGCACACGCCGCACAAACCATTATTTTGCCCACCACGATATTTTAATGTCCCGTTTCTTCCAGCTAACTAATATTCGGTTAATTATCTAAGACCCTATCACAAATCAATTTTTTAAATTAGAATTCGTTTTGATTTCCCGAAACTGTTCATTTTACAATAAGCAGTTCTTTCCCGTCTACGCGTTTAAATTTATTACGATCAACCGCGGTCTCCATGCATGACTGCTTGTCGCCTCGGCGGACACCGATCTGCCTATTTTCCGTTCTCAATAATAACTTTTAACTGATCGTCTTTTGTCCCAATGTTTTGCACCACTTAGATACTATTCTCTCTCCCTATCTTTTATTATCGTGCTAATCCCATTTGTTGTTCTAATAATATTATATTAGATTATATTATGTATTACACTATTATATATAATTTAATACCAAATTAAATAACTATTCATATGACATTTTTTTTAAATAAATCAAATAATGGCTTTGAAATGACATGTCACATCTCATTTCACCCAAGCAGATAAATTTATTGTTGAACCTAGCTATCGTTTTATGAAGTAACTAAAAGCAATGTCATTGAGATGACATGGCAGTCTAAATATAAATAGATTTTTTTACGTTTCAACTGTGAAAACACGTGCCGACAATGAAACGTCAAAATCGTGTTACCCAATAAGTAACAATGGAAAAATGTGTTTTTAATACAATTTTTTGAAGGGTTACGCATATTTCTTCATCCCATCCAGAAGAAAAAATATGAACAATCGTAATCACAACACTCTTGAAACTCATTGTTTGAAATAAGCATAGCAGACTTGATCTTGTCACCCGTTACTAGACATTTTACCGAGTAAGAATGAAAATTGCTCTACGCACTTCGATAAAGCTAAGCAAATAAAGGGAGGAGTGTACCGCAAATGAAGGGAGATAAATAGGTTACATTGTCCTAAAAAAAATTAATAGATACTATACAGAACGTATTACAAACATCTAGATCACTAAGAGTGTTCGAATCGGGGATGCCATATTAGGCGGAATTCCGCCAGTTTCGCGAGAGAAAAAAGTGTCGACTTATGGAAAGAAAATGCATTTTCCGGTATCCTGACCAATGGACGGAATCTATTTTTTATTGGAAGTATTTTGGGCAATGTGATCCCTTTTATGCTTACACCACCTATCCTTAAAAATTGAACAAATATTGATGGTTTCTGAAACATATGCCCCCACGCAAAAGAGCTTTAATTTTTCATACTTCCAAATGTGCAGATATTATGAAAAAATGTTGGAGTCTACGTTTTTTTATTAAATTAAAGAGGAATGTAATCGTGAGCACCTTTTTCTAAAAATGTTAGAAGTAATGATGGGTTTTGGTAGATAAGCTTTATTGAAACGGATCTCCTTTTTAACACAGATTTTAATAATACTTATTTCAATTATAATCAGCCGACGCTATCATCTTACTTGATTACTAAATAATAAACAAACTTTATGTTCAACTGGGATATTTACCCTCTACGGTCTCCATTTTAGGTAGCGTAGGGTTTTTTTTTCAACAGTGTTTCCTTGTTTATTTACATTATCATACTTTGGGGATTGTGCAAGGAACAGAAAATTAGTTTTGGTGGGTCGAGAGGACTGACATAGGGAATTGAGATATCGAAAATATTTCGTAACGAATTCTTTTCTTTGCTTTATAATTGAATCATTGGAATAACAACCCAAAGAAATCGAAAATAATTCGTCTCTCTGATAACATTGCTTCTTTTATTAGAATTCTCTAAGTTTCTTCCAAAACAAAATAACAATACCAATGACACAAAAAGGAACATGAATATTTTACTTATCAATTCCTGTCATCACATCGTATTTACAACCCATTCATTCTTTGATTATTACATTCACACTTAGCTGTGTGTGCTTTTGTCACCCATAAATCTACCTTTACTTATAAAACTAATGACAGTACTTGTTATTCATACATGCTAATAATCAGTTTCTCACTTCCCTTTTTAATTCCTCTGCATACTTGAACTATAATTTTCGTCGTTTACCTCAGGCCATTGGCAATGTTATCCCGTGTGTCGCTGGATCTTGTTATATCCGATTTTTGCATCTATCAATTTTCAAAAATTTCTAAGTTAGTCTCATGAAATTATTCCGCGCAACTAACAACTTATACGCAGTCACATTTCAGCACATTCTAGTTTTTACAACATGAAAACGTTCATTACTCTACCAATCATTTTTGTGTGTTTCACTGCGCTACAATACGTCTGGCTTCTACCAAAACATACATTGTTCTGTGTTGCTACCCCGTTACAATACGTCTGCTCACAACCAAAGCCGTTCTGTTGCGACAAATTGTAATCCGTACGCGCCGTTCACTTGTTTTTCAATATGCGTAGCACCGTCTCAAACTCGTTTCTTGATGGTCAATAAATACTATGCATTCTCCCATTGTATAATGTCCGTTCTCCTCCCCATTGGCTGACCACCTATTTGCATATCATACCCTTTACTCCTTAAACTTCCTCACGTGTCCATTACTAATTTAGTACTAAAATTAACACTTGTTTGTTATCATCCTTCCTTCCCATTAACATCTCGTTCTGTATATTTTTATTATACGGCCAACGATGACCTCTATTTTGCCTATCGTAACATATTCTTCAATAAACATCATTTTAATGATGAGTTGTTACTGCACTCAGGTAACCCATTAGGTTATGCACAAGAGTATTTATTTTAATCATCTTTTAAATATGTGGCTGTTTTGAAATTAAATCCCTAGTATACACCAAGCATATAGTGGCGGAGACTAAGGAAACGTCATATTGGTTGTTGTACTGGTCTCTCTGCTTTCACCTCATCTCACTTTCCCCTTCCTGTCCCCTCACCAATCAACAAGCCCACATGATTTTCATGGGAAACGTCGAATACACGATTACAGATGGGTTATATTTATGGGTGTGGATGGAGTTCAACTGCACTGTTCGCGTAAGCGACACGGGTGCTTTCAAAACTTCCCTCGTCGCTTTTCATAAATATTCAATTAGTGACATGTGTAACCTCTAAAATAATTAGCACCTAAATTGTTACAATTCCTCAAAAATCTATTCAACTTCACCATTTCACAATACTAAAATAAGTAAATATTTCTGCATCTTACGCGTCTTCTCTTTTAATATACTGTAAGTGAGGTATACGACCAGTGAAGATATGACGAAGTAGTGGCTATGTTTTGGCTGAAACTGTTTACCATCGATAGTACTAGCATGATGTCTGGAAGAGCGTAAGAAGTGCGTTAGCCGCCTGCCAGGTTTGTTGCCAGGCGCATGCGTACTCAGAAGCCTCTATTGTCAAGAACGTCCTGAAGGCGCTCTGTCCTTATAACTTCTTTCCAGGTAGTTTTATCATTAGTTACACTTGAAGGAGGATTTAGTATTTTTACAGTATACATACGCGTTTAGCGCATTTAATGAGAAATCTAATCAGATTATTGTCGTTAAATTTGCTAAACGGTGTATGACTGCCAAGGGTGTATGACTATCTATTAAAGACCAAGAAATTTTCATTTGTCTTCAATGTCAAACTGACTGAACTATTTTTTGTAAGTTTTCAAGCAATTACTGACGTTTTCAACTTTGTGTAATAAATTCTCATGAAAAAAATGAATTTGTTACCCAGCAACCCAGCAATTCCAGGAATCTTGTCAGGGCGTATTTTTGTAAAATTAGACTGTAAGAGAGTAATTCGTATTACGTATTAGTATAACTATACCTAATTCCATGGTCATGCAACAAGATACCAATTAATCTGGCAATGGCCATAAAGCCTTCAAGTGGGCATATTACCTACTCAATACAATGTTTTTGTAAAATAACAACAAAATATTCCTGGATCTTTTTTGTGACATAGCTATTCCATCTGGAGGCAAAAGTGTTAAATTTCATTATGATTCTGTTAACTAGGCCAAATGTTGAAATACATACACCTGAAACTTTGAGGCCCTTGTCGTGGCCGTATTACCTTCACATACCTTAACACTTTCCGAGTTATTTACCACCAATAGATTTGTATGACGTTTTAGATTTTATCTAAATCACAACCATTTTTGGTGATCATTACATTTAAAACACACGTACATTGATGAAGCTGTTTTATAATGACGTGCACCCAATAACTAAGTGTAAATTGGCGAATACAATTCGAAAATGGCCTACTCACTGACAGGTGTAGGAGCGGTGAAACATGGGAATACGCGGACGTACTCGGGAAACAGTTACGCGAACCCCGTATGTCCACCTCGTGGTGGTTCACGAGCAGCGACGACATAAGCACAGGGTCAAGAGGTGAACTACTACCCACAGACCGCTGCAACTCACCTTTTTTTCATTTTACAGGAGAGAGGACAGAATACGATGTAAAAGGGTAATTTACGTGTTTCAAATCCGGCAAAGAAGCGCAGAACAAGCGCAACTTGTTCAACTTTTGCCCTGGAAATCAACTTGGAGTAATGTCTCTCCAGCCCTCTCTGCGAAGAGACAGGAAGCGGAAGTAGCATTGTACTCCTTGTTCCCTGTTTCATGTTTCTCCTTTCCAGGTTAATAAATTATAAACATTACGCGATAACACAAATTAACCAGAATGTGTATTCAATCTCAGTACATGAATTTTACTTCCAAAATTGCTCCAAACAAGCCGAACATATAAACAGAGACAGAGAGAGATGAAAGCAGATGAAGAGGTAGATAGGAAGAGAGACAGAGCCAGAGAGGTACAGGCAAATATAGAATCAGACAGAGAGAATGGAGAAAAGGAGAGACAAACAGAGAGGAAGTAAGGTATATTGGTTTTTCCGAATTCATTAATGATTTTGTACTGGATTTGTAAATTAATATAATTTCAGTATTGGTTTCGATTTTAAAGATTTCCATGTGGTAACAATTCTGTACACAATCTGTAGATGCAGAGTGAACTACTGCGCTCTCGCAACGGATCGGGGAGTGGCAACGCGTCTCTGTCGCTCACCTCCCTCGCGGCTAATGATTTCCCGCTCCTCTAATTGCGCCACTGAGCGATTATACCGCAGGAGAGACCGACTGCCCTTTCGCTCCCTCTCCGCTGCCCCCCTTTCATTCGCGCTCTGCCCACATTCCCAATCCGTTGCCTGCCGTGCAACGATCCGCCTCACCCCGCAACACAACGCCCTGCCCCACAACGCCCTGCCCCACAACGCCCTGCCCCACAACGCCCGCCCCCACGACGCCCTGCCCCACGACTCCCTGCCCACACGGACGCCCTGCCCCACAACGCCCTGCCCACGAACGCCCTGCCCCACGACGCCCTGCCCTCACGACGCCCTGCCCCACGAACGCCCTGCCCCACGACGGCCCTGCCCCACGCCCTGCCCCACGAACGCGCCTGCCCACGACGCCCGCCCCACGACGCCCTGCCCCCATCAACGACCGCCCTGCCACACGACGCCCTGCCCTCAACAGCCTAACGCCCTGCCTCACGACGCCCTGCCACACGACCGCCCTGCCACGACGCCCTGCCCACACGACGCCCTGCCCCACAACTCCCTGCCACCACGACGCCCTGCCCACGACAACCTCTGCCACCACGACAAAGCCTGTCCACACGACAGCCGCCCCTCGCCACTAACACGCTGTCCCGCACACAAAACCGTCGCCCCGCACACAACAAACCTGCCACACGACAACCGCCACACGACAACCTCCACACGACAACCGTTGCCAGCACAAACAACCTGCCACACAACAACCTGCCACACAACAACCTGCCACACAACAACCTGCCACACAACACCTGCCCCATAACGCTCTGACATCCAACGCCCTGTTCCACTATGCCCTCCCCCCACCCGACTCCGCCTTGCTCTGCAACGCCCTGCTTCGTAATGCCTTACCTCGCAAAGCTATGGCTTGGCACGTCCTGTCCTACAAGGTTCTACACGGCAACACCCTGCCCCGTTACGCCCTGTCCCGCAAAGTCGTGCCCGACAAAGCCCTGCCCCGCAACGTCCCGCCTCGTAACGCCTTGTTCCACTACACGCTGCCTTGCAATGTTCTGCCCGTCATGCCCTGCCCCACAACGCCCTGCTTCGCAACGCCTTGCTTATTTCGCTCTGCTTCACCCCTTTTCACCTACGGCGCTTTGCATTGTCCCCTGAAGCTCTAGTCTTATGCCGGGCCACGCACGTCCGCCCATACTCTCGGTCTCACTGCCTAATACTCCCCGAGTGGCGGCGAGATCAAAGCGCATTGGGCTGACTGGGGAGAGGGGAAGGGTTGAGATGGCGAACAGAGATGCAACGCGGCGAGGGAGGGGGAGACGCGTGCGGTGGAACCGGAGGTCGCCTTGCCTAATATCACTGGTGTTTGTTGTTGGAGCTGGTCATATTGTGTATTGGGTACAATGTGCAAGTACGTGGTGATGGGTGAGGTGGTAATTGTGCAGCATGTGGTAGTAATGGTCATTGCGGGTGCGAGTGTGGTGGGGTGATGATTGATGTGGCGACAAAGACACTGAGTGGAACTGTATTGATGAATACCGTGTTAGCGATTAAGGTTATTGGTGGAACGATGATTGCAATAGCATGTGATGACAGATTTTCTAGGGATTCTATTGATTATAGTTAATAATTATCTTTCTACGAGGAACAAAAAAATTTATGATAATATCAACATCAAAGTAATATTTAGATTTCGTAAGCCGTGTAATTTCTCCAGGTGATTCTTCATATGTTTAAATATAGAATTTTAAAGATTTTGAATTGTTACGAAATTACAAATTATGAAAGTTTAATTACATTATTAGTAATTCATAAAACCTTCACGTATTATTTCTGTTTAACTTTGCGTCAAGTTCACGTAATTTGAAACAATTCTGTCAATATGATCAGCAATTATTTATTTATAAACAAGATTCCGAAATGCTACTCAGCGAATTTTGTTCTTCGTCGTACTTACATCAGTTTTCTATCGTACAAACCATAACACGCCGCATAAATTTACCCTTCGAATATACCAACACAACATATCTTGAAAGAAAACAAATCCAAATAACATTCACTAATTCACACATGTTTAATCTACATTTCATGCACTCGAGTGCACTCCTTTTGAAAATTAAAATTGATTACAATGATCATTTACCAAATAATACTTAATTACAAATCTTGCCCTTGTTACAAAATAGTTTGTGAAAATTGCGTCACCTCCATGGTTGCTGGACCCCGTAATTGCGCCGTCTCCGATTGCTGCGAGTATCTGCGTTCTCTCGACACGGTTACCATCCTTTTCTTTCAAATACCAATTGAACCATTCGCAAATTAATACATTACTACTAGGACCATCACTTCAGGGAATCTACCACCTTCAAAACAAACTTCCACATGAAAAATCAAAGATTCGACTTCCGCTACGATGTTATCACTCAAGATCACCAATCTGTCTGTCTACATCTACTGTGGCCTCGTTCTTCTTCACCGCGCAGTTTGGAAACAAAGGACAGCTCTTCTCTTCAGTCAAACTCTCTGTTCAATTTTACATTCCAATTTTTAAATCTCTTTAGATTTCCTTAATTTCTTCGTTGTAATAATTTCTAACTAATATCTAAATAATAAATTAAATTACCTATTCCTTTTTAAAAAATTCCTAACACTGTTATCTTCTAAACTTTTGTGTAATTGCCCATTGCTCATAAAACATTTACTTATCTTTGCCAAACATAGGAATATTCATGTAATAAAGGTTTTTCGTTATTCTTTAATAACATAGAGTTCGACGGAGTGTATATCTTTCCCAAATGTTGTTTGTTTATTTACTCTTCTCAAATCTGCTAACAGCAGAGTTCCTTGGATTTTCAGAAACAAATAACTCTTTACACTTTCACCCTTGCACCTTCGACAGTTTGTCTCTTTATTAAATATATCAATTTTAATTATTTTGCCGCAATTTTTTAATAATTATTGAGACGCGTCCGAATGGACCATTTCAGTTTAATAATTGCAAAGAAGTCTCTATAATTTGTTTTTCTTTGCAATACATAACTTTACTTCCTATGAATTCAGTTAAGCACACTTTCTTCTCGGTCTACCGTAGTTAGTAGTTTAATAGTTGCACGTTTATACATTTGCAATTTACACAGTTACTATTTACACAGTTGCTATTAACATCAGGTACGCCAGGAATTGGGTTAAAGTATGTCAGAACGGCACTTCCTCTCGTTTTATTTCTGCATAAATGATGTTTTATTTATCTATTATTTATTTAAGTATTTATTCATGTATTGATTAATTGGACCTTAGGGCTGCTTCCGTTAGGGCTTTGTAGTACTACCTTCAACTACTAAGGTCTTTGAACGTCATGAATTTTTAACTAATGGGTAGCGGATAGCGAAAATCATGAATTCTAGAATAAGTGGCAAAGGAAACGGGAATCCCTCAAATATCTGCACAGATCTCGCTTCGACTACTCCACTTACTTTGTCCCGAAAAACAAGGTGGATCGTGGCAGTGGAAAACGTGGATCACCCGTCTTAAGGCACGAAAACACTGAATGTTACGACAAACGTTAATTTTCTAACACAGATTCTAAGTATGCACTCTGTGGAGGGAATCATTAGACAAAATAAACTCCCCGCAACGTTTAAAAATATGCACTGTTTTCGTTTGTTCTTACATCGGAAACACAGATGAGTGTTTATAAATTACAAGAAAAAAACCCTATATTTCTCCTTTGAGCCCCGAGTGTTGAGGGAAAACTACTCGCGGAAACCTCCCTTGGGCCATTTGCAAACAGCCAGCGGAGACTGTTTTACATTTTCCCTCCATTTTTTCCTCTCCAACGCGAGCCTCGTGCAAGAGCCGCTTCGCAGCCACCTGCAGCGGACGCGCGCTCGCTTTCAGGTGTCCCGCGTTTTAAACGCGAGTTCGAAACTAGCGCAAGAGACATAAAATATGCGGGCGGGCGCTGCCGAGGACAGAAACACGGGTGTGGGCGGCGGGCGCGGCGGCCGTGAGTGCGGTGGGGGTGGCGGTGACAGCAGGTTGGAAGTGGGGGAGGAGGATGTAGTGGCGATGGGGAGGGAGCATGAGTTGTAACGGAGGGAAAAGTGGTGTGGGAGGCTGAGATGGAGTGATGATATAAGTAGGAGTAAGGCAGACATGGAAATGGCCACAGAGGAAAAAAATTAAAGAAAAAAATTGGAGACTTTTTGAGAAAATATTTGTTAAAAACTACCTATATTTCACGCAAAATTACGATAAAACTGCTCGTATTTTCAAAAATTGTGCATCAGTTTTATTACAGAACTTACTTCATGAAGGTTTAAAAGATATTTCATTAATAAAAAAACTCTTTATCTTCAGTATTGTAGCTGTAGAAAATAATATTTTGTAATTTTCGAAAATTCACGGATTTAAACGAAAATGAGACGTGGGTCATTTCTATGCATCCTTTGCTATCTTTAAAATATTGAAAATGTTAAGTTATATGGGATATCCAAAATCAAAATATCATCTTTAAACTCAAAATATATTTATTCATTTAGATCAATTCGGAAATATAAGTTTTTCAGAATATCATCGGAAAAGTTTAGGCACTATCGTTGACGACAGACAACAGACATGCGAATAGATAGACAGATGACAGACAGGCAGACAGGCAGACGGGGAGACAGGCAGACGGGGAGACAGGCAGACGGGGAGACAGGCAGACGGGGAGACAGGCAGATGGGGAGACTGACAGAGAGACACTCATTAATCAATTTTTTAGTATCAAAGTCGCACAATACAGATTCTGACTACACAACGTGCTAAAGGAAGTAATTGATTAATATAGGAACACGATTTATCCACTTTTTTGGTTCGAGGACCCACAATACGTGTCGAAATATTTTGCTGTCAAAATCTCGCCAATTTCTGTCGTAGCATAACAATGTATTTTTACTACGTAAGTATGTAGTAAGTCGATCAAGTAAACATATGTCCTGTTAATGTTAACAGAGAATGAAATAAAATGGTGATGCTCACTTTTTAGTGAATTCCGTGATGTAAAATGTGAATATAAAGTTGGTATGTGCCTTTGCTACATAAATGATTGGTAGCTCTGACGATCTGTAACTGAAATCAATCTTTAATCATATTACCAAGTACCATCAATAAGATTACTCGACTACCAATGTGAAATCAGTAAATTGATGTCGAATTAAAGACATTATATACAAAATTACTCTATAATTGTGTAATTCCAATCCAGAATGAAAATTAAATCCAAAATGGTGAGGAGACGAATTTTCTCACTCCTACTCTGTGCTATGATTATTTGCCAATGTACAGTGGCTCACATTAATATTCGCACAGCCACAAATACTGAAGGCGTTTGTTGTTTCTTAATTTTTTACACGTGCGCGGAAGTTACATATGAGGAAATGCAAATGAACTGTGTCTAGAAAACAGAATAATACAAAGAAAATGTTTCTAATGTACAACATACGTTTCAAAACACGGATTTATGTGTAAATATGCAAGAATATGAAGTCACTTTTTATTATTTGGACACGTAGTGGAAAATGTCCTGTTCTCCCTCGCCACTCTCCTATACAGCTCGATAAGCGCACCATCCCCTACCCAGGACAAACGAAACTATGCAGTCAGTCGCTGTAAATATTTCTGCATGTAAACACCTCTTGCAATGGGGCGCAAGGCAAAGAACTCGACGTTCGAGCAGATGCAGCTTGTGGTTTTCCACCACCCAAAGGGACAGTCCTGCAGGGAGATTGCAAATCTTGTATTCATGAGCAAGAGCACGGTGTACGATATCATTAAGAGATTTGAGAAAGAAGACAGAATTGAATCTAAACCGCAACAAGGACAACGTAAGAAGATCCGCGAAAGAAATCAGCGTGTAATTTTGAGGGAAGTACGAGAAAACTCGAAGGTGAGTGCCGTCCCGCTGGCAGCAGAACTGTGCGGAGTGTCAGGGACATCTGTGCACCCCGAAACAGTGAGCAAGTAATTAGGAATGCCGGATATCACGGTATAGTGGCCTGGAAGAAACCATTTATCGGTGCTGGGAATAGAGCTGAACGTCTTCGGTTTGCAAAGGAATTTGTGATGAAATCACAGGAGTGATGCCGTGAGGTAATTTTTGTAGATGAGAAAATGGTAAATGTTTTTGGCCGTGACGATAAGAAAATGATATGGCGCAAACCAAATACAGAATTGCACCTTAAAAACCTAGTGTTGACTATGAAACACGGAGGTGGACATGTAAAGGTGTGGAGTTGCATATTAGCTGCTGGCGTGGGGGAGTTGGTGTTTATTAAAGACACAATGGACAAACAACAGTCTTCAGTATCTCAACATACTAAAAGAGAATTTACACAAATCTGTTGACAACTCCTTAAACACTCCTGGGCATCAGGAATTCGTTTAAATTTTATCAAGATATCGACCCGAAACACAAATCATATTTAGAGATTGAATGGTTGTTGTACAATTGTCCAATAGTGCTGGAAACGTTGCCTCTGTCTCCTGACCTCAATCCAATCGAGAATTTATGACATGAATTGGAATGCACAGTCAGGAGAATACCAATTACGCCAAAGTCCAATCTGCAAGCAAGAATCAAAGATAAACGGGCACAAATTGAACAACATTACCTGAAGAGGATTATTGGTTCAATGTCAAAGCAATTGCAGCAAGTCATTAACAACACTAGTTATACTACAAAGTATTAATTATCTTTTCGTTTATTTATTTATTCATGTATATAAATTTTTATTCGATATGTTCGAATATTACTGTGGCTAATGAAACCAGAAAATTGTATTTTGTTTTCTTTTTTATTGAATGCGTCAACTATATTTGGCATTTTTGTTTTGTTTGTACTGTTATCCGTTAATAAAGGAACAATTCTGTTTCACTTTCTTGCTTATATTTCTTTCCTACAACCGACAAAAAATCGTAGAACTTAGGATTTCTGGAGTTTATCTGAGTGTCCAAATATTAAAGTAGGCACTGTATTAAAACAACAGATTCGAAACGGGAAGAAAAATCAATAATAAATGAAAACTGCATTTAAATTATGTGGTAGTTTTTAAGAGAAACACTGCGCTCTGTTAATATCAGATGTTAATTCATTTTACGGACCACATGGCCTCAACGGAATTACAAAAAATCAGAGGTACGGATAAAAACCAATTCTGATCACGCTATCGGATGCCCACCCGGGAATTATAAAGCACTTACTTTTTTAAAAAACTCGTCAATATGTTAAACGTTTTACTATAAAAATTCTAATTTCGAGATCTATCTAAACGCTTAGACTCTAGAGGCAATGAAATATTACTAAATTTTGAATCATGGCTGATCATAATCGTAATATTTGGTCAGTTCTGCCCGACGAAGCACAAATTCGTTATTTACAACTTTTGTCTAGAGTTGGGAATGAAAGGTCATTTTAGAAATGAAATGTGGCGTGAGAGAGTCTAGTTTGCGACGATATTAAGTAGTTTTGAGATCAACATCGACGTCATTGGTATTCATTATGAAATGTCTAATTGATTATGGAAATGGATTTTGGGGCTTATTCGCACTACTTGGCACGACCGTAGATCGAAATTGAAGGGAATTAGAATGAGTGACTACCTATTGCGACTTTCCGTCCGCGTCGATTTCTTCGGCCATTAATTCCGTGAGTGCAGTGCATGTTATAGCCGGAGTGTGGAGACGATCCCGAAACGTGCGCTGGCCTACCCATTACCTTGCGGTGTTTTCCTCCATCATGTATCTATTCCTGCTCCACACCGCAGGAGGGCATTTGACGAAGGTCTAATCACGCAGTGAGTGCTAAAGGAGAGGTGTCCTATAGGGGAAAAACTGAACAACCACCCGCCACGTCAAATACGAGTATGAAGCGAATTCGTAAGGACAGCGGAGGGTATTGAACTGGTAGAAGATAGAGAAGAATGTGAGCAAACGGTACCAAACAATGGACGTCAAGAGACTGCATTAAAGACGACAAGGGTCGCGAGGTAGAATAAAATGGTCGGAGGATTTAAGAGCTGAAAGATGCAAGGGAGTGGTTAGTAGAAGAGGCGATGACAGTCTGACACGCGGGTAGGGCGTGGGATGGTACCGTTGATCTGGAAGGGGAGAGAAAGTGGGCAGATTTGAGGACGGTGCAAGAAGAAACTGAGATGATGAGAGGAAAGGTGACGACAAAAGACGAGCTGAGGCAGGTAAGGCACATGCAGCTTTGGAGAGGGATGTGGCAATTGGTGGGACCGAGAAGAGAAGTAACGTGATTAAAAACGGAGAAGGCTCCCGGTTTGGTTAGGTGAGGTGGTGCGTGGTGGGAGCGGCAACGATAGCGGAGACAACGGAGGTGGTGGGGGTGGCGGGGCGGTGTGTGGTGAGTAGGGGACTGGTCGTGCGGCGGGGTGGGCTGGTGCGGCTGGCGGGGGGCGGCGGGAGTGGGGCGACTGGGAAGAGGCTGTGGGAATAGGGGACGGGCAGAGAGTGGCGTTTGGACGTTGGGATGCAGAGAGGGCAGCAAGAGCGACGGCGGACGGCGTGGGTGGGCGGGTTCGGGAGAGGGCTGGGGCGGCGAGGCGTCGTGACGAACGGCGCCGCCTGCTGGGCGGCGGCGGCAGCTACGCGGCGCCGCGGATTTTACGGCAGTCGATGCGGACAATAACGAGGTTACACGCGCAGTATATCGCACCGCCGCGCCGACAGCGCGCGCCGCGCAGTGCCGTGTGCGGGGAGCCCCGCCTGCGCCCCGCTCTCGCCCCGCTCTCGCCCCGCCCCCGCCCCGCTGCTTCCGCAAACCGCCGGCTCCGCCACTTCCCCTCCGCATCCCGGTCATCTCAGTCTGCGCCCCTCGCGTTGCACCTGACCGGCCCGGCCTCTGCGCTACCTCCTGAGTCTCACGACCGTGTTTTCTCCTCTTGCAACAAATGTTTCGTATAATTGCTCCATTCATTCTACATTGGTTCAACTACGGATATTGTGAAATGTTTACAAGATTGTCTAATGAGAATAAAAATAAATTCAGGAATCTTTTACGAAAACATTCTTGGTTAAACAGGCGTACCTGTGATAAATAAAGTAAAACGACACGAGGGATGGGGTTGAAACGAATGAAAAAGGGAAGTCAGCACCAAATAGAAGTGAGGAAGAAAACTATTACTCGTATTAAAGCTATCATTTATTGTGATTATTATACTTATGTCCGTCCGTGTCTTAAGAAACCAATGTTAAGCAAAAATGTATTCAAATTAAACCAATCTCAGATGTCAATCGCCACATTATTAACACTTTGTTTACCTTGCGTGTGCATGTTTTGTAAATATTATGTAATGATGTTACAGGAAGGTACAGACTTCCTATTTTCTTTGGTCTGGGTAGCTATTCAGACTTGCGACATTCGCCAGCTGGCATCTATCACCGCCCAAACTTCTTTCTTTTTCAAAATTTTCTCAATTTATCGGTTTCGAAATTGTAGATCTGAAACATTACTTTAATAATATTAAAAAAGAGAGAACCTCGTCTTAAATGGCAATTTCATTAAAAATGTTGGAGCAGTTTTTAAGAATATGGCGATTTTGAATTACTCTAAATACGAAATTTGGATTTTTTCCACCAAAGAATTTTGCGTTTTCGAAAAACTTCATAAGAATCCATTTAAAGCACTTTAAACCGCATATGTAATATGTCCTCAAATCCCTTGAGTAGTGCATATTAATGGGTAATGTAAATATTTATGTGGGAGACAAGTAGAAAAATACATTTTTCTAATTTTTGAAAAACCAAAGAATAGAGCGATATGGTGTTTATGTCATCCTTAAGAAAACATTTAGAACTATCTCTACTAAACTTAAAATGAAAATATCTTCGCTGATTTAGAGAACATCTTGATTTTGTTATTTTTTAATATTAAGAATATTGTCCGCAAAATTGCTCGAAAGCTACTAAAAGTTTAAAAAATGTACATGGCCGTGTTGAAAGAACTAACTATTGAGAACAAATTTCACTTGGAGGAATAATCTCTTTCTACAATTTTGTAGTTGTAGGAAGACGCCGGAAAAATCTAACTTCTTCAATTTTCGAAACGTCAGAGTTAACTGTGGAAATTGGACCTATCATAACAAGGAAAATGCACACTATATTCTTGCGCGTGAAGTCGGAATAGTAGAAAATACATTCGGAAATAGACTGTCATTGTAGTATATTTATGACGGAACATCTGGCAATAGCTTAATACGGTTCCGTATTTGTTCAAATAATTGATTTGAAAAATTAATCAGAATGTATGTTCACGAGGGAAACTAACGCAGCGTAAAGATCGGAATTAATATTTAAATGGACGAAGAGTTTGTTTGGCCTTTAGTTGATCCTAAGAAGCACAACAGTCATTACTTTGAATTTCCTCTAAGCAAATTAAAGGAACATGCGTTTTTTAAAAGAATTATTATTTAATTCGTCTGAGACAGAGTAAAGTTATTCAGAAACTAAGTCACTTGATATTTTCAGATGCTGCAAGCATTCCAATCCACATAAGAATTGCAAATTTTAATTTTTGCAGACCAGGTGTTTTCTGATTCGTTTTCCTTCCGGAGAAAAACACTTCTAAAAAAAGACGAAATAATTTCCTTGACAATTCCACATTATCTGGAAGCAGGGAGTAGCCACTTTCGAGCTCCAGCGGCCTATTCAGAATACGAGCGAAGATAGCTTGTCGCTGAAGCGGTTTCCCTTAGTCGATTATAAAGTAGTTCAAGTTGTGCGATATTCGCTTAACACCTATAACTAGGGCCCGCCCTGCTCCTAATTACATCTGCAGCGGCGCTGCGCGAGCAACTTTCGCCTCTAAATATCCAACCAACTTCTTTAATCCCGCGGAACCGCTAAATGAGAATAAAGTTTCCTTCCCGCAGTCGCGCAGCAGGTAGAGCCACCGCGTTCGCGAAGGTAGGCTGCCCCCCACTGCCATCCCCGCCTCCCCGTCGCTTCCGCCCCCTCCGCGCCACTACAGCCTCCATCCCATCCGACGCCTTTGCCACCCCCTCGCCGCTACCGTGCCACCCCCTCGTCTGCCCCAGCCACCAACTCCCGCCGCCTTCGTCGCTTCCAACACCACCGATGCTCTCGACACATAACGTGCTCGCCGGGCTCGACGACCCCGAAGCTTTCAATGTCCCCGCCTCTTCCATTTCCTCGTCGATTCCAATTTCCACTCCGCCTGTTGTTTCCGCACTGCCTCCAACGTCCCCGCCACCTCTGACTTCACCACAGCCACCGATGTCCCCACCGCCTCTTACGACCCCGCCGCCTCTGTGGCCCCCGCAGCTAATGCGGTTAAATATGTCCCCACCGTCTATTTACCCGCCGCCTCTAATGCTCCCACTGCCACCGACATCCCCGCCACCTCCCATGTCCCCGCCGCACCCAATGTCACCTGCTACCCTCGCACCACCCATCACCACCATCACCACCGCCTTTCACGCCGCCCATCACCACCGCCCTTTGTGTCCAATGCCCTGCCGCTGTGACTTTCCCACTGCCCTCGACATCCTCTAAGTACTCGTCACAGTGATGACACCGCGCCCCTCGCCACATCCAGCTCCTTCGCCGCCCCCATCATCACAACGAGTTTGCTGCCCTCTCAAAATAAGGCATCCCAGGCGCCTCGCCACCCCGACTCCTCTGGCGCCTTCCATTCTGCCTTCGCCCAGGTCACTTCCAAGACCCATACGCTCCCGACGCTCTCAACCGCCCCAGAGCTCCACAAGAGCCACAGACGCATTCGCTAAACAAACTGAATTTTCAGTTGCAGTCTAGATAGCGGTCTCCTTACACCACCTTGCCACGTTCGCCCACCGGTGTTGCTGCCGCTTCTGCTCAAACATCAGTTCTAGTGTGTCTGCTGCTAATTAATCGTATTTTACCGCTCTTGCAGTCATACGTGTCATACACGTTCGTCATACCCATCGGTTCCTGCCATCACCCTTCCTGATTTTGGTCTCACGCACAGCTTCCCCCACCACCATAACGCGTTCACCGCAGCCACTTGCCAAACTCCCCTGTCACTATCATCACCTGTCACTCTTTACGTCTTTCTGATCACTTTCGGTGATTTCTTCAACTTCGGACTCACCCCACGTATTGCGTGGCTCATTGTGTTTACTTTCGATGCCCGTACTCTGCTGCTCTTGTTTTATCTCTTATGCCTGTTTTATATTAATTTGTAGATTTTCAATTTTGTTCTTGTATCGTTCATTCATTCCTTTCTTGAAATCTCAGACTATTTCGTCGCACACACTTAAGTTTAGTTATAATTTATTTTATTTATTTATTTAATAGGTAATTGTTACAAACAAATTAGATTATTTGATCATATATGGCTAGACCGAAGGCCTTTAAGCCATTACAATACTTACATCCTTTCGCGTTCTAATCGTTTAGTTATAATTATCGTAAGTTTAGGTATCGTAAGTATAGTTAAAATCGTAAAGGTTAGTTATAATTATCTGTTTAAAGTACGCGTTATTATTTTTTTCAAGCTTACTTACTTCAATTTAACAGTATCATTATTAAAAACCTTTAGTTTTTTATCATAATTATCAATGTAGACAAACACGTTCTCGCTGTGAAATTTCTCTTCAACAATCAATGTCGTATCTCGTTGAACATTTCTTGTAAATACTTTCCTTAAAGTAAGTACTCAGTTTAAAAACACAATAAGATCGTGAATGAACCAAGGAGAATTCGCAGTATTTTCTATTAAGTGCATAGTTAGTGCAAAGTTGTTGGTGTCTTCAATATTATTTAGTTCTTAACAGTTTCAAGTACGTTAATAATGAAATACGCTTCAGCCACAGAAGCCTTTGAGACGTTCTAAACTCTACCACAGAGTAAAGTAAGATTTTCAGTTTCTCTGCTACAGATTTTTTACCGCGAAATTATAAATATAAAAAAATATTGATTCATTCAAACAATGTCTGATCATTGTTTGATTTCAGAACAGTTTTTGTGACACGTTCGTAAATTTTCTGTTTACAATCAATCAAATCAGCATTTAAATCCCCACGGTAATTCAAACTCAAGTGAAATGAAGTAAAATATGTTATTAATACCTGTTTGCTTGCAATCCCTGGTCACTGAAAAGACTTGCTCATCAATTAACAGACCCCACGACAATTAACAAAAGAGGATGTGAGCTCACCTGACACATACAAGTACCAATTGCTGTTTTTTAGAGCTGTGTGTATTCAAAGCCAGTGACCCATTCGTGCATATTCATTAACCTACTGTACTCACAAAGCTTATTTTTGCGTATCATCTGGGACTCAGTAGAACACGATGTGTGCAATAAAAAAACAGATGCTAACAAACATCCAACTGCAATTCTTCATATTGAGGCTTCGTTAGGGTAAGATTCGTACACTCGTTCACCCACGTTGGCCGGTCTCAAAATATTTTGGGTTCTATTTTAAATAAATAAACTATATTTCAAATATTCATAAAACTAACTTTAATTCTACGATCGGTAGCAATTTCATATGGGGAAAAGACAAAGGCTAAAAAAAATGAGGCCTCATAAACGTTCCTATTTCTCTTCCCCTCCCTTCCCTTTCTTTTTCCTCCATTTCTCATTTATGGAACCTCATCTTTTTTTATTGATGAGAATAACTTCGAAGTTGCTCTCCCGCAATCACGAGCAACGCTCATCGCGGCAAGAGACAGTGGAAGAGCAGCAGGGGGCAGGAAGGAGGAGACGGGAGATGGCGAGTAGGCTACAGGGAGACGAGAGGGATAGGATGATTCGAACGACTGGGTGAGAGCGGTTAGGGGCAAGATAGGCAGAAGGCAGTGGTGACGGGAACAAAGGCGGCAGAAGATGGGATGCGAAACGCGAAAGGGAGGAACAAGACGGGTGGCAGATTCGGACAGGAACTGGAGGCAGAGGCCGATTGCACGAGGCGGGGTACAGGAAGCAGGATAAAGAAAGCAGGAGGTAGAAATTTCAAGGCCATAGGGGATAGAGGGTAGGAGAATGGAAGCAAAGGTGAGAAGCAGAAAGCAGGAGTCTGGGAGCAGGCGGCAGAAGGCGGGCTGCGGGCATTAAGACGATGGCCGGCCGTTTGCCAAAGAAACAGCCCTGTGCGTGGGAGTGTCTGGGACGTACCGGCCACCCGTCATCGCGAGCGATTCAAAGGCCCACGCCCCCAAACAAAACGCCGTTACCCGAAATCGCCCGCGCTTTTTCACTCGCCTCGCCCACCGCATCAACGTGCATGAAATGCGTTCTGAGCCACCTCGGCTCATATTGCCCAGTCTCCCCCCACGTCCTACCTCTATCGCCTCGTTCGGCTGTCAGCTTTTCACTCCCTATTCTGCGACGCCCCTGGCCTCGTTCGAACTACCTTGGTTTTGCCTCCGCATTGCTTCTTCCTTTCCTAACTCGCGTGGAATTTCTCCACCTCGCCTTTTCGTTCTCTACCTCTCCTGGTTTTTTCCAACATCGTCTCTTATTTCGCCATCTCATCTGGTCTTTCTGTAACAACCTTCTTAATCCCTACATTTCCTGATCTTTCCCTACCTTGTCTCTTTTTCCCCTCCTCATCGCGTATTTCCCTACCTCAGCACACTCTTTTCTGCCTCCCTCGCCCATTGACCTTCGTTCCTTTGCACCTCATCTCTCTATTCTTCTTCACCGTCCAATCGACTCTTCCTTCTAGTCTCATCCCACCTCTTTTTCTTCTTTCCGCTTAGCCTTTTTCCGTTTCCAAAATCCACTTCCTCTCACACTCACTTTCTCTCGTGAACTTACCGCTTTCTCCTCCCCTTCTGGCTATTACCTGATTGCCCTGCACTGCATTCACTCACTGCCTCGACCATCCCGCTCCGCCCTCGTTCCTTTTCCCTGCCTCGCCTAAATTCTCCTTCAAAGCCGACCGCATTCACCGCAATCCGCGCTTCACATCCCCACCGCCCCCGGCGCCGTCGGCACCCGAGCGGCGGCCGCCTGTGGGGCTGCCGCTTAGAAAACACGAGCGGCGCCTAATAAATCCTGGACAACGCTCATCGCGGCAAGAGGCAGTGGAAGAGCAGCAGGGGGGCAGGAAGGAGGAGACGGGAGATGGCGAGAAGGCTACAGGGGGACGAGAGAGACAGGACGATTCGAATGACTGGGGGAGAACGATTAGGACCAGGAGTGAATGGACGGAAGGCAGTGGTGACGCGAACAAAGGCGGCAGAAGATAGGATAGGTGGCAGACGAGAGGGAGGAACAAGACGGGTGGCAGATTCGGGAAGGGACTGGAGGCAGAGGCCGATTGTTCGAGGCGGGGTACCGGAGACAGTAGAAAGACAGCAGGAGGAAGAAACCACAAGGTCAGAGGGGATAGGGGGTAAGAGACAGGAGGCAGGAAGCAGAGGAGAGAAGCAGAAAGCAGGAGTCAGAGCAGAAAGCATGAACTTTGAATTGTGGTCCGGCCTCGGGAGCGAGCGGTTATGAAAGAGGGAGGCAAAGCGGAACCGTATTGATCACTATCACTAAGACAACGAGCAGGGGATTTACAAAGAATCTCACGACCGTCGATTCAGCTTCTCAAGTGCAAACACAAGCAACTTACTGGTATATTACTAACGTTATTGTAGCTAAAAAAGTTTCAGAAACAGTGGGTACTCTTAGAACATGAATAATGAAGGTGTGGATAAAGTATGCCACAATACTGAAGGGACAAAATAATCTTAGAAAATAATAAAATCCAAAGAGTTGATTAAGTTCACATGACTTACCAATTTGAACAAAACGTAACAGAGTTGTAATATGACAGGCGTATCTCACGGCAAAAGGAACATTCGCGTTGTTTGTATGAAGTATTGACGGTTTGGGAAAATTATTTCAACAAATACGTCAGAAAATATGGATGGAGGGAATCAGCTATTGGTAAAAAGGTAGGCGGGAGGATTAGGTCAAAGTGAGACAGAGAGAACGGGGCCTGGAAATGACGCAATAGAGGAAGGGAGCAGATCAGAGGGCAGGGGCGGAGGTGGAAGTGGAATCGAGGGTGGGAGCAGAAGTGGTGTCGTGAGGGAGGGAGCGTTTGTGATGAAGGGTCGAGAGGAACAGTAAGGAAGGAAAAACGAGGACTTTAGCGGGTTTTAATCTGGGTTGGAGCGGTTTTGCGATGGCTTTGAAGCTGGATTGGAGCGGGTTTTGGACAAGGTTGAAACCAGAGATGGAGAGAGTTTGGGGCGGCGTTGGGAATGCTGGAGTAGTGTTGGAGCACGATTCGAGCGGTATTGCTTCGGGGTTGGAACGGGATTGACACGGAGTTAGGACCTTGGTTGGAGAAGGGTTGGGACGGGATTGGAGCGTGGCTAGGACGAGGTTGGAGAGGGTTTGGAGCGCGGCATTGGAACGAGGGCTGCAATGGGGACTGGGACGGGGGCGGCAGTCAAGGTGAGAGCGATGGCGGGAGCGGAGAGCGGTGACGTCAGCTAACTGTATCGTCGCGCTTTCTCTAAGGCTTGGTTTTGCGCAGGACAGGAGCGATGTACAAAGACGGACAGATGTAAATGGGAGCGTTTTGCGAACCAAATGCCTGCTGTTGACGCGGGGACCCTGGGCGTCCCAACGGCCGTCTGCCTCCACTCGCACTATGATCATTTCCGCACCAGCCCTCCCGCCCTACCACTCATCTTATTGTATATATATATATATATATATATATATATATATATATATATATATAATAGCAATAGCCAAACTGGCAGGTCATTCGAAAGATTGGAAATAGCAAGACACTGCGACATTAAACAGTCAATATTTTTAAGAAAGAAATACAGAGGTTCTCACAACCATTAGATTTTCTCCTTAGGAAGCTCGTTGTGACCTAGTAAGACCAATAATAATGTTATTAATAATGACATTAACAATAATTAACAGGCTGAAATGTACAGGGCATATACTTATGTCCCTGCATTGCATTTAATCGATACCTCCTAGGAACTCGAACCCGCGTTCTTTCCGCCTGAGGCTACACTGTCTTAGCGATCTCGGCAGCTATCTTCTTCGAGAACGGTTCTTGTATACTTTTAAAGAATATAAGTTCTCACGTCTATGTTAATGATATATTTATTAACTGAACTGCAACAACCTCTTACTAATTCTATGTTAGATTGGGCTGTCTTCGCGAAATCCATCTTAATTTGTAGCTATTAACTTCACTGATTAATTTTTATTGGCCCTGGAAAAAATTATGTGAATTCTAAAAAATTTACGTATTTTAGTACAGCATCATGCAACGTTGACAATTTTTTAAAGCTCGCTTATTTGCTGAAATTCATAACATCTCTTGGTGATTATTTTCTGTTAATGCTTTATCGGTAGCATATTAAGTAATGCTCTTCAAGAAGAAAAATCTAAGTAAACACAGCACTAATTTGCTTTTAAAAGTGGATAAAACGACTACGGATCACAAAAAATAACACACAGAAAACAATATTGTAAGATTTAGAATACATAAACCGCATTTTCTTCCAGTACTTAATTTTAAAATACCTTGAGAAAGAAAGTTTCTTTTGTGCGATCTATGTCTTTCCTTTCGTATTATTTTCTCGGAGTCTTCCATTCAATTTAGCAGTCTTGCGTCTGTTTCGTCTCTTTCCTGCGGGCAAGCGGCGCGGGCCGGGGGTGTCCGTAAACCTCACGGCCGATCTCATTTCCTCCGAGACCTCCCATCCAGGCGGACTGCTTCCTGCCCGACCTCCCGGACCCCGCCCCCCCTCCCGCTTCCCCTCTCCCCGTCATGGAGACGGCTTGTCTCCACCTCCCCGCGGCGTAAACGGAATTGCCTTGAAAGACCTTTTGTCGATTGAAGCCAAACAAGCTGACGGAATGAATGAAAATATACTACGAATAGAAAAAGCGCCACAGTGGAGGAACCAATTCAAATTGCAGAGTACTTCTCCTTCGGAGACGTCTAGTTTATTTCCGTCAAGAGTAAAACTATTTATATGTTTTAATGTAAGGTCAATACGAGGGTCTGAACTTGGAAGTACTTACGCAATTGCCGCTGATTGGCATCGACCAGAGTATTTTTTTCTTTTTAAATTTTTTACATTAACTACTTAAATAATGAATATGCATATGCAATTTCATTCCATTATGAATATATGCTCTGTTATTGTATTAACTTTCTTGTATTTTAACTTCTATGCTTATTTGCCATATGGTCTTACAGCTACAATTGAATTTTATGAGGTTGCTTCTTACAACTCTTCAAGGATGAGTCAAGGATGTCAATTCTAATATTATTTGTACTTGTAACGCTATCCGTCTGGCCACAATCTCATGGTTTTACAATGTTTCATGATAAGCTATACTAACAGTTCAACTCCTTTAACATGTCTTGCTTATGCATTAAATAATTTTTTTCAGATGTTAATCTGAATTGATTTGTTTTGCTTTGTGCTTCAAATAATTGTTACTTTACTAAATTTAACTTTAAATCAACTTGGTGCAGTATCACTAATTGCCAATTAATTACAAGTGCTCAAATTGTTTAAGAATTGCTTCAACATTATGTATTCAAATCCAGATAATTATTAAATTATAATCAAATTAAAGCAAAGTTTTGTTTGTCTCCTTAATTTGTCTCTCACGGTAATTTAAACTTTCGTTTTTAGGATCCTCTATGAAGGAATGGTGAGTATGGAGCCGGAAAATATAAACAAACAGTCCACTGCTCAGACTAGCCGCCTCATCTTCAACTTATTTACTTGTTTATTCTGAAGGCAAGCGCAATGCATGTTGACATAACCTCACCTTTTGATATGAATAGAATAGAATAGAGTATTTATTTTGCTACTTACGAATACATAGACTATTTCTGATTGTAATGTTTTTTAGATAGTTACTACAAACACACAAGAAACATTATAATATTTACTCCTTAATATAACTTTACAAAATTAATCCATTTACTCCATCAGACTAAACCTGGCCTAATATAAAATAACAATAATAATAATACCAAAATATGCATTGTTCTACATCTGTTTTTGTTCTTTTTGCTGAATTTTGAAGCCATGCTGCTTCCGCGCCATATATGTTGAATTTGATAATCTTACCTGCCCTTCCCTCCACAGACAATCAACTCTTATTGATATAGGCCAAAATACCTCTTACTATATGATATTCTCTTTTATTGAATCACAACACATACGAGGGAAATTTAAAATGTTGACTACCTTTACTCTTGTATTTTACCTCAGAATTTCATTTGTACTATGTAAGAAGGAAGGGGTACTACCCCAGAATTTATTTTCGTAAAATTATACCAATCCATATGTCTCCCAACATCTTATCCATTTGTTAAAGTATATTCTGATAGGAGTATAAGAAAAGCAAATAAAAATAATATTTTAATTACGCTAATCCATTTCCGATGAGAAACCGAACACACAATGAAATTAAAACGCAATACCATTCATTATAATCACACGAGAGTCTCCTGCGACACGCGTTTCAACGGCAACAGTCTATTGTCCTGAACCCAGGGCCAGGGCATAGCCCGCTGTTCCAGAACTGCCTTTTGCCCAGCTGCTAGTGTGTTTCATGTGTTTCATGACCCAGACGCTGTCCTGCCAACTGTCCGCTGGCAAGCATGGATGTCATTACTCAGCTCCATCAGCATCGATATCTTTCACGTTGCCCTCACATGCAATTGTATTTAGGAGAATTAGTATTTATGTTTCCACTTGCCGGACAGGCTTGATTTTCTTTGACTTCATTGCACGACAATCACAGAAAAAATACAATTCCGTCCACGATTTTAATCCGTTTGCGCTCACAGTGTTCGTTATTTATCGATTAGGCGACTATAGTTTTGCTCCTCGTCCCGCCGCGCACATCGATTTCTTCCGGGGCATTAATTCGTGAGTGCAGTGCATGTTATAGCCGGAGTGTGGAGACTGATCCGAAACGTGGCTGGGCTAACCCATTACATTGCGGTGTTTTCCTCGCCATCATGTACTGCTATTCCTGCTCCATCACCGCAGGAGGGAGTTGACGAAGGTCTAATCAGCAGTTGATCTTAAAGGAAGAGGTGTCCTATAGGGGAAAAACTGAAAACCACTCGCCACGTAATACGAGTATGAAGCGAATTCGTAGCGACCAGCGGAGGGTACTTGAACTGTGTTAGAAGAATAGAGAAGAAGTGAGCAACGGTACCAAAACAATGGACGTCAAGAACTGCATAAAGACGACAAGTAGTCGCGAGGTTTGAATAAAATGGTCGGAGGATTTAAGAAGCTGAAAGATGCAAGGAGTGGTTAGTAAAGAGGCGCTGAACAGTCTGACACACGGGGTAGGGCGTGGGATGGTACCGTTGATCTGGAAGGGGAGAGAAAAGTGCGGCAGATTTGAGGACGGCGCAAGAAAGAACGAGATGACTGAGAGGAAAGGTGCGACAAAGACGAGCTGAGGCAGTAAGGCACATGCAGCTTTCGAGAGGGATGTGGCAA
Organism: Gryllus bimaculatus; assembly: GCA_017312745.1. Lineage (NCBI taxonomy): Eukaryota > Metazoa > Arthropoda > Insecta > Orthoptera > Gryllidae > Gryllus > Gryllus bimaculatus. Next base: position 27,207,618 of record BOPP01000001.1, on the reverse strand, counting down.
TCTGGTGGGGAACCGAGAAGAGCAAGTAACGTGATTAAAAACGGAGAAGGCTCCGGTTTGGTTAGGTTGAGGTGTGCGTGTGGGAGCGGCAACGATAGCGGGAACAACGGAGGTTGGTGGGGGTTGGCGGGGCGGTTGTGGTGAGTAGGAGGGAACTGGCGTGGCGGGGAGGCGTGGGCTGCGTGGTCGGCGTGAGCGGTGGGGCGGCGGGGGGGGCGGAAGAGGCTGTGGGAATAGGGGACGGGCAGAGAGTGGCGTTTGCGTTGGGATGCGGAGAGGGCAGCAAGAGCGACGGCGGACGGCGTGGGTGGGCGGGGTTCGGGAGGGGCTGGGGCGGGCGAGGCGTCGTGACGAACGGCGCCGCCTGCTGGGCGGGCGGGCTGGCAGCTACAGCGGCGCGCGGATTTTACGGCAGTCGATGCGGACAATTAACGAGGTTAACGCGCAGTTATCGCACCGCGCGCCGACAGCGCAGCGCCGCGCAGTGCCGTGTGCGGAAGCCCGCGCCTGGCCCGCTCTAAGCCCGCCCGCCCGTTGCTTCCGCAACCGCCGCCTGCCGCACTTCCCTGCCGCGTCCCGGTCATCTCAGTCGCGCCCTGCGTTGCACCTGCACCGGCCCGGCCTCTGCGCTACCCTCCTGAGGCTCAGTAGCCGTGTTTTCTCCTTCTTGCAACAAATGTTTGTATATTGCTTCCCATTCTTCACATTGGTTCAACTACGGATATTGTGAAATGTTTACAAGATTGTCCTAATGAATAAAAATAAATCAGGAATCTTTTTACGAAAACATTCTTGTTAAACAGACGTACTGTGTAAATTAAAAGTAAAACGACACGAGGGATGGTTAAACGAGTTGAAAAAGGAAAGTCAGCAAACCAAATACGAAGTGAGGAAGAAAACTATTACTCGTATTACAAGTATCATTTATTGTGATTATTTTACTTATGTCCGTCCGTGTCTTAAGAAACAATGTTAACAAAAATGTATTCAACATTAAACGAATCTCAGATGTCAATCGCATTATTATCACTTTGTTTACCTTGCGTGTGCATGTTTTGTAAATATTATGTAATGATGTTAAGGAAGGTACAGGAAACTTTTTTCCCCCCCCCTAATTTTTTTGGTCTGTTTCATTCATATTCAGACTTGCAACTACTGCTTCGCAGCTGGCAATCTATCACGCAAAACTTCTTGCTTTTTCAAAATTTTTCAATTTTATCGGTTTAGAAATTGTATATCTGAAAATTATTTAATAATAGTTAAAAAAGGAGAGAATCGTCTTAAATGGCATTTCATTAAAAATGTGGAGCAGTTTTTTATAAGAATGGGCGATTTTGAATTACTCTTAAATACGAAATTTGGATTTTTTCCACAAGACTTTTGCGTTTTCGAAAAACTTCATACGACATCCATTTCAAGCACTTTAAACCGCAATATGTATATGTCCTCAATCCCTTGAGTATGCAATATTAATGGGTAATGTAAATATTTATGTGGAGACACAGGTAGAAAAATACTTTTTCTAATCTTTTGAAAACAAACGAATGAGCGATATGGTGTTTTATGTCATCCTTAGAAACATTTTAGACACCTGCTACTAAATTTAAAATGAAAATATCTTCGCTGGATTTTAAGAGAACATCTGATTTGTTATTTTTAATATAAAGACTATTGTCCGCAAATTGACTCGAAGCTACTAAAATGTTTAAAAATGTCATGGCCGTGTTGAAGAACTACTATTGAGACAAATTTCAACTTGGAGGATAATCTCTTTCTACATTTTTGTAGTTGTAGAAGACCGCCGGAAATAATCTAACTTTTCATCAATTTTCGAAACGTCAGAGTTACTGTGGAAATTGACCTATCATACAAGGAAATGCACACTAATATTCTTGCGCGGAAGTGTTCGGAATAGTAGAAAATACATTGGAAATAGACTGTGCAATTGTAAGTATATTTAGTACGAAACTGGAGATACGCTTAATACGGTTCCGTATTTGTTCAACATACTTGAATTTGAAAAATTAATCAGAATTATGTTTTCAAGGAGGGAAATAACGCGCATAAAGATGGAATTAATATTAAAATGGACGAAGAGTTTGGTTGGCCTTTAGATTGATCCTAAGAGCACAACAGTCATTACTAACTTTGAATTTCTCTAAGAAAATTAAGAACATGCGTTTTTAAAGAATTATTATTTAATTCTTCTGAGTACAGAGTAAAGTTATTCAGAACTAAGTCCTTGATTATTTTCAGATGCGTGCAAGCATTCCATCCACATAAGAATTGCAAATTTAATTTTTTGCGACCAGGTGTTTTCTGAATTCGTTTCCTATCGGAGAAAAAAACTTCTCAAAAAAAGACGAAATAATTCTTGACATTCCACATTATCTGGAAGCAGGGAGTAGCCACTTCGAGCTCCAGCGGCCTATTCAGAATACGAGCGAGATAGCTTTCTCGCTGAACGGTTTCCACTTATCGATTATAAAGTAGTTCAATTGTGCGATATTCGCTTAACACTATAATAGGGCTCGCCCTGCTCTAATTACCATCTGGCAGGCGGCGGCTGCGGCGAGCAACTTCGCCTCTAAATATCCACCAACTTCTTTTAATCCCGCGAACGGGCTAAATGAGAATAAGTTTTCTTCCGCAGTCGCGGCAGCAGGTAGAGCCACACGCGTTCGCGAGGTTAGGCGCCCCCACTGCATCCCACTGGAGGCGCCTCTCCCGTCCGCTTTCCGCCCCTCCGCGCCATACAGCCTCCATTCCATCCGACGCTTTGCCAACCCCTCGCGATACCGTGCCACCCCTCGTCTGCACCAACTCCGCCGCCTTCGCTCCAAACACCCACTGATGCTCTCGATACATATACGTGCTCGCCGGGCTCGACGACCCCGAAGCTTTTCATGTTCCCGCTCTTTCCATTTCTCGGTCGATTCCAATTTCCACTCGCCTGTTTGTTCGCACTGCTCCAACGTCCCCGCACCTCTGACTTCAACACAAGCCACCAGATGTCCACCCTCTTACACCCCGCGCCTCTGTGGCCCGCAGCTAATGCGGTTAAATATGTCCCACGTCTATTACCCGCCCGCCTCTAATGCTCACTGCCCGACATCCCGCCACCTCCCATGTTCCCGCGCACCCAATGTCACCTGCTACCTCGCACCACCCATACACCACCATTCACCCACCCGCTTTCACGCACAAGCCTTTGTGTCCAATGCCTGCCGCTGTGACTTTCCAGCTGCCCTCGACATCCTCTAAGTACTCGTCACAGTGATGAACACCGCGCCCGCTCGCCACATCCAGCTCCTTCGCCGCCCACATCAAAGAGATGCTGCCCTCTCAAAATAAGGCATCCCAGGACGCCTCGCACCCCGACCTCCTCTGGCGCTCTCCATTCTGCTTCGCCCAGGTCACTTCCAAGTCCCATACGCTCCGAGCTCTCACCAGAGCCCAGAGCTCCACAAGAGCCACAGACGATTCGCTAAACAAACTCTGCATTTAAGTTTGCAGTCTAGTATCGGTTCTTACACCACCTTGCGCACGCTTCGGTCCAGCGGTGTTGCTGCCGTTCTGCTCAAACATTCAGTTTAGTGTGTCTGCTGCCTATTAATGCGTATTTTAACCGTCCTTGCAGTCATACGTGTCATAACGTTCGTCATACCATCGGTTTCCTGCCATACCCTTCCTGATTTTGTCTCACGCACAGCTTCCCCACCCCATAACTGGTTCACCGCAGCCACTTGCCAACTCCTCTGTCACTATCAATCACCTGTCACTGTCTTTGACGTTTCTGATCACTTTCGTGATTTCTTCACTTCGACTTACCACGTTTGCGTGGCTTCATTGTGTTTTACTTTCGATGCCCGTTCTCTGCTGCTCTTGTTTTATCTCTTATGCCTGTTTTATATAATTTGTAGATTTTCAATTTGTCTTGTATCGTTCATGTATTCCTTTTCTTGAAATCTCAGACTATTTCGCGCGACACACTTAACGTTTAGTTATATATTATTTTATTTATTTATTTAATAAGGTAATTGTTACAACAAATTAAATTATTTTGATCATATATGGCTAGCACCGAAGGCCTTTAAGTCCATTACAATTACCTACATCCTTTCGCGTTCTAATCGTTTAAGTTATTATTATCGTAAAGTTTGGTACCCGTAGTATAGTTAAATCGTAAAGTTTGATTAAATTATCTGTTTAAAGTACGCGTATTATTTTTTTCAAGCTTACTTACTTCAATTTAACAGTATATTAATCCAAACCTTTTAGTTATTATCATAACTGTATCAATGTAGAAACACGTTCTCCGCTGTGAAATTTCTCTTCAATCAATCAAAGTGTCGTATCTCGTTTGAACATTTCTTGTAATATTTTCCTAAATAAATCTCGTTCTAAAAACACAATAAATCGTGAATGAACCAAGGAGAATTCGCAGTTTTTACTATTTAGGCATAGTTAGGCAAAGTTTTGGTGTCTTCCATATTACTTTAGTTCTTAACAGTTTCAAGTACGTTTAATAATGAATATAGTTCAGCCACAGAAAGCAATTTGAGACGTTCTACTAACTCTACACAAAAGTAAGTAAGATTTTCAGTTTCTCTCTGCTACAGATTTTTTACCGCGAAATTATAAATATAAAAAAATATTGATTCATTCAAACAATGTTCCTGATCATTGTTTGATTCAGAAAGTTTTTGTGACACGTTTCGTATTTTTCTGTTTTACAATCATCAAGATCAGCATTAAATCCCACGGTAATGTCAAACTCAAAGTGAAATGAAGTAAAATATGTATTAATAACTGTTTGCCTAGCAATTCCCCTGGTCACATGAAAAGACTTGCTCATCAATTAACAGAACACACGACAATTAACAATAATGAGGATGTGAGCTCACCTTGAACTAGACAAAGTACAATTGCTGTTTTTTAGAGCCTTTTGTGTATTCAAAGCCCGTGACCATTCGTGCATATTCATTAACCTACTGTACTCACAAGCTTATTTTTGCGTATTTCATCTGGGACTCAGTAGAGCACTGATGTGTGCAATAAAAAACAGATGCTAAAAATCATCCAGAACGTGTTCCAATTCTTCACATTGAGGCTTGTTGGGTAAGATTAGTACCTCGTTCAGCACGTTTGCCGGTCTCAAATATTTGGGTTCTATTTTAAATAAATAAACTATTTTCAAATATTCAAACATAATTCTTAATTTCTACGATCGGTAGAAATTTCATATGGGAAAAGACAAAGGCTAAAAAAATGAGGCCTCATAAAACGTTCCTATTTCTCTTCCGTCACTTCCTTCTTTTTCCTCCATTTTCATTTAGGACTCATCTTTTTTATGATGAAATAACTTCGAATTGCTTCTCCCGCAATACGAGCAACGCTCATCGCGGCAGAATGAAGGCAGGCAGGGGGCAGGAAGATGCAGACGGGAGAATGGGAGTAAGGTCTATAGGAAGAACGAAAGAGGGATAGGACGATCCGAACGACTGGGTGAGAGCGGTTAGGGGGCAGATAGGCAGAAGGCAGTGGTGACGGGAAAAAGCGCAGAAGAGGGGATGCGAACGCGAAAGGGAGGACAAGAGGGTGGCAGATTTTCGGTCGGAACTGGAGGCAGAAGGCCGATTGCACGAGCGGGGTCAGGAAGCAGGATACCGAAATGCAGGAGTTAGAAATGTCAAGGCCATAGGGGATAGAGGATAGAGAATGGAAACAAGGTGAGAGCAGAAAGGGCAGTCTGGGAGGCAGGCGGCAGAAGCGGACTGGGCATTAGGACGATGGCCGGCCGTTTGCAAGAAAAGCCCTGTGCGTGGGATCGCGGCGAAGTTACCGGCACCGTCATCGGCGAGCGATTCAAAGGCCCACGCCCCAAACAACGCCGCTTACCCCCGGAAAATCCGCCCCGGCCCCGCTTTTTCACTGCGCTCTCGCCCACCGATCCACGTGGCATGAAAGGTTCTGAGCACCTCGGTCATACTGCCCAGTCCCCACGTCCTACCTCTATGCGCTTCGTTCGGCCTGTCAGCTTTTTCACTCCCTATCTGCGACGGCCCGCTGGCTCGTAGCGAACTACTTGGTTTTGCTCGCATTGCTTTCTTCCTTTCTAATCACGTGGAAATTTTCTCCGTTGCCTTTTCGTTCTCTACCTCTCCTGTTTTTTCCAACTGTTCTTATTTTGCCACTCATGCTGTCTTTCTGTAACAACTTTCTTTATCCATACATTCTTATCTTTCTCTACATTGTCCTTCTTTTTCTCCTCTCATCAGGCGTATTTCCCTACTCAGCACACTCTTTTCTGCCTCCTCACCCTTGACCTCCGTTCTTTTGCACCTCATCTCTCCATTCCTTTTCACCGCCTAATAACTCTTCATTCTAGTCTCATCCCGCGTTTTCCTCTTTCTTTCTTCGCTTACCTCTTTCCGTTCCAAATCCACTCCTCCACACTCAACTTTCTTCGTGAACCTGCGGCTTTCTCCTCCCTTCTGGCTATATACTAATTGCCCTGCAACTGTATTCACTCACTGCCTCGATCGTCCCGCTGCGTCCTCGTTCCTTTCCCTGCCTCGCCTAAATTTCTCCTCAATAAGCCGAACCGCAATTCACCGCAATCCGCGCTTCACATCCCCACCGCCCCCGGCGCCGTCGCAACAGCGAGCGGCGGTCCGCCCGTGGGGCTGCGCTTAGAAAACACGAGCGGCGCCTAATAAATCCTGGACAACGCTCATCGCGGCAGAGGAGTGAGAGCAGCAGGGGGCAGGAAGGAGGAGAGCGAGATGGGAAAGGCTGCAGGGGGACGAAGAGAGACAGGACGATTCCGAATTGAATGGGGAGAACGATTAGGACCAGGAGTGAATGGACGGAAGGCAGTGGTGACGCGAACAAAAGGCGGCAGAAGATAGGATAGTGGCAGACGTAGAGGGAGGAACAAGACGGGTGGCAGATTCGGGAAGGGACTGGAAGGCAGAGGCCATGTTTGATGGCGGGGTACCGGAACAGTAAAAGACAGCAGGAGGAAGAAACACAAGGTCAGAGGGGATGGGGTAGAGACATGGGAGGCAGGAAGCAGAGGAAGAGAAGCAGAAAGCAGGAGTCAGAGCAGAAAGATGAACTTTGAATTTGTCCGGCCTCGGGAAGCGGAGCGTTATGAAAAGAGGTAGGAAGCGGAACCGGTATTGATCACTATCACTAAGACAACGAGGAGGGGATTTACAAAGAATCTCACGGCGTCGATTCAGCTTCTCAAGTGCAAACACAAGCAACTTCTGGTATAACTTACTGAAGTTATTGTAGGCTAAAAGTTCAAGAAACAGTGGGTCTCTAGAACATGAATAATGAAGTGTGGATAAAGTATGCACAATTACTGAAGGAAAATATGCTTAGCATATTAATAAAATCAAAGAGTTGATTAAGTTTCACTGACTTACACATTTGAAAAAAGTAAACGAGTTGTAAATATGACAGGTCGTATGTCAGGCAAAAAGGAATATTCGCGTTGTTTTGTATGAAGTTGCCGGTTTGGGAAAATTATTTCGCAAATACGTCAGCAATATGGATGGAGGAATCAGCTATTGGGAAAAGGTAGGCGGGAGATTAGTCAAGTGAGACAGAGAGGAACGGGGCTGAAATGACGCAATGAGGAAGGGAGCAGATCAGAGGGCGGGGCGGAGGTGAAGTAGAATCGAGGGGTGGGAGCGAAGTGGTGTCGTGAGGGAGGGAGTGTTCGTGATGAAGGGTCGAGAGGAACAGTAAGGAAGGAAAAAACGAGGACTTTAGCGGGTTTTAATTCCTGGGTTTGAGCCGGTTTTTGCGGATGGCTTTGAGCTGGATTGGAGCGGTTTGGACAAGGTTTCAAGTGGGTTGAAAACAGAGATGGAGAGAGTTTGGGGCGGCGTTGGGAAATGCTGGATGTAGTGTTGGAGCACGATTCGAGCGGTATTGCTTCGGTTGAACGGGATTGACAGGAGTTAGGAGCTTGGTTTTGGAGAAGGGTGGCGGGATTGGGAGATGGCTAGGGCGAGGTTTGAAGAGGGTTTTGGAGCGTGGCATTGAAGAGGGCTTGCAATGGGAATCTGGGACGGGGGGCAAGTCAAGGTGAGCGCGAGTGGCGGGAGGGAAGAGCGGTGACGTCAACTAACTGTATCCGTCGGCGCTTTCTTAAGGGCTTTTGGTTTGCGCAAGGACAGGAGCCGTGTACAAATACGGACAGAATGTAAATGGGACGCGTTTTTGCGGAACCAAATGCCCTGCTGTTGACGCGGGGACTGGGCGCCCAACGGCCGTCTGCCTCGCCTCTCGAGCTATGATCATTTCGCACCAGCCCTCTCCGCCTACCCACTTCATCTTATGTATATATATATATATAATATTATATATATATTATTATATATATATATATAGCAATAGCCAACTGGCAGCGTATTGAAAGATTGAAATAGAAGACACTGCGACATTAGACAGTCAATATTTTTAAGAAGATAAATACAGAGGTTCTCACACATTTAGATTTTCTCCTTAGGAAGCTCGTTGTGACTAGGTAAGACCAATAATATGTTATTAATCAATGACATTGAAATAATTAACAGGCTGAAATGTACAGGGATATACTTATGTCCTGGCAGTGCATTTAACCGATACCTCCCCTAGACTCGAACCCGCGTTCTTTCGCCTGAGGCTACCCTGTCTTAGCGATTCCGGCAGCTATCTTCTTCGAGAACGTTCTTGTATACTTTTAAAGAATATAGTTCTCAGTCTTGTAATATCTTTACTAAACTGATGCAACAACCTTCTTACTAATTCTATGTTAGATTGGTGCTGTCTTCGCGAATCCATCTAATTTGTAGCTATTAACTTCAATGATCGAATTTTTATTAGGCCTGGAGGAAATTAAATGTGAATTCTAAAAAATTTCGCTATTTTAGTACGCATAATCAACGTTGACCTTTTTAAAGGCTTTGCTTATTGCTGAAATTCATACCTTCTTGTGATTATTTTCTGGTTTATGCTTATGGTACATATTAAGTAATGCTCTTCAAGAAGAAAAAATCTAAGAAAAAAAAAAAAAATAAAACAGCACTAATTTTGCTTTAAAGTGGAATAAAACGACTACGGATCACAAAAAAATAACACACAGAAAACATATTGTAAGATTAGCATACATAACCGCATTTTCTTCCAGTATGTTAATTGGGTGTGAAAATACTGAGAGAAAGTTTCTTTTGTGCGATCTATGTCTTTCTTCGTATTATTTTCTCGGAGTCTTCATTAATTTAGCAGTCTTGCGTTTGTTTTGTCTCTTTCCCGGGCAAGCGGCGGCCGGGGGTGTCCGTAAACCTCGACGGCCGATTCATTTCCTCCGAGACTCATAACAGGCGGACTGCTTCCTGCCGACCTCCGCCTCCCGCTTTCCCCTCTCCCCGTCAGGAGAGGCTTGTCTCCACTCCCCGCGGCGTAAACGGATTGCTTGAAAGGACCTTTTTGTGGATTGAAGCCAAACAAGCTGACGAATGAATGAAATAACTCGAATAGAAAAAGCGCCACAGTGAGGAACCATTCAAATTGGCAGAGTACGTCTCCTTCGGAAGACGCTAGTTTATTTCCGTCAAGGTAATAACTATTTAATATGTTTTTAATGTAAGGTCAATACGAGGGTGTGAACTGTGGAAGTACTTACGCAATTGCCGCTGGATTGGCAATGACCAGAGTATTTTTTTCTTTTTAAATTTTTTACATTAACTACTTAATAATGATATGCATATGCATTTCATTCCATTATGATATAGCTCTGTTATTGTATTAACTTTCTTGTATTTTAACTTCTATTGCTTTTGCCATATGGTCTTACAGCTACAATTGAATTTTATGAGGTTTCTTCTACAATCTTCAAGGAGTCAGGATGTCAATTTCTAATATTATTTGTTTAACTTGTAAAGCTATCCGTCTGGCCACAAATCTCATGGTTTTACAATGTTTCATAATAAGCTATACTAACAGTTCAACTCCTTTAACATGTCTGCTTATGCATATAAATAATTTTTTTCAGATGTTAATCTGAAATTGATTTGTTTATGCTTTGTGCTCAAATAATTGTTCTTTTACTAAATTTAACTTTAAAATCAACTTGGTGCAGTATCCTATTGCCAATTAATACAAGTGCTCAAATGTTTAAGAATTGCTTCACATGTATGTATTCAAGCTCAGATAATTATTAATATTATAATCAAGATGTAAACGCAAAGTTTGTTTTGGTCTCCTTATTTGTCTCTACGGTAATTTAAACTTTTTGTTTTTTAAGGATCCTCTTAATGAAGAATGGTGAGTATGGAGCTCGGAAAATATAACAAACAAGTCACTGCTCCAGACTAGCCGCTCATCTTCAACTTATTTACTTGTTTATTCTGAAGCAGCGCAAATGATGTTGACATAACTCAACGCTTTCTGATATGAATAGAATAGAATGAGTCATTTTATTTGCTCTTACGAAACATAGACTATTTCTGATTGAATGTTTTTTAGATAGTTACTACATACACACAAGAACATTCATAATATGTATCCTTATATAACTTTACAAAATTATCCATTTACTCCATAGAACTAAAACCTGGCTAATATAAATAACATAATAATAATACAATAATGCATTGGTTCTACATCTGTTTTGTTCTTTTTTGCTGAATTTTGAAGCCTCGCGCTTCCGCGCACACATATATGGTTGAATTTGAATAATCTTACCTCCCTTCTCACAGACTATCTACTCTTATTGATATAGGCAAAATACCTTTACTAATGATATTCTCTTTTATTGAATACAACAACATACGAGGGAAATTTAAATTGTTGACTATTATCTTGTATTTAACTCAGAATTTCATTGTAACTATGTAAGAAGAAGGGTAACTACCCCAGAATTTATTTTCGTAAGAATTATACAATCCATATGTCTCCCAAATCTATCCATTTGTTAAGTATATTCTGATAGGAGTATAAGAAAAGAATAAACAATAATATTTAATTACGCTAATCCATTTCGATGAGAAACGAACACATCAATGAAATTAAAACGGTTCAATAACCATTCTTATAAATCAAGCGAGGTCTCCTGCGACAGCGCGTTTTCACGGCAACAGTCTTTGTCCTGAACCCAGGGCCAGGGCATAGCCCCTGGTTCAGAACTGGCCTTTTGCCAGCTCTAGTGTGTTTTCATGTGTTTTCATGACCCCAGACGCGTACTGCAACTGTCCGCTGGGCAAGCATGGATGTCATTACCAGCTCATCAGCATCGATATACTTTCACGTGCCTCACATGCAATTGTATGTAGGAGAATTAGTATTTATGTTTTCCACTTGCGGACAGGCTTGATTTTCTTTGACTTCATTGCACGACAATCCAGAAAAAATCAATTCCGTCACGATTTTAATTTCCGTTTGCGCTCACAGTGTTCGTATTTATCGATTAGGCGACTATATTTTGGCTCCTCGTCCCGCGCCACTCCCGCCACTCCCCGCCACTCCCGCACTACCCGCCACTCCCGCCACTCCGCACTCCCCGCCACTCCGACACTCCGCACTCCCGCTCTCCCCGCATCTCCCCGCCACTCCCGCCACTCCCGCACTCCCCGCACTCCGCACTCCCGGCACTCGCACTCGCACCCCCGCCACTCCCCGCACTCCCGCACT
>BOPP01000001.1:27164534-27195902 GCA_017312745.1 Gryllus bimaculatus | reverse complement strand
CCCCGCCACTCCCCGCCACTCCCCGCCACTCTACAAAACATCGAACCAGTGGCCTTTCGCCGTCCACCCTCAGCCACATACCTGCACAAGATGGCTAGGAAACTTGAGAATTGCGACTTAATATTCATGTCACGTGTGTGACATTTTCGTTTGCTATTCACTTCCAGTTGTCACCTTTCGAGCGAGGACGTGAGACGTGTTATAAATAACAAGGAAGTTCCAGTTTTTCTTTTGGAAAATATTTTATGGGACTTTGCCAGTAGCATAGGTTCTTTCTCCCTTTTCTTTAGTGGCACAAACGTTAGGCGATACATCTCAGAATATTTTAAAAATATAAATTAAAATCTCAATAGCTAATCGATCTCACTAAAACTCCTATTTCATGTTGTTTTTATGTTAGTGTCAGGTCGGATATTTCGTATATTTGGGTCATTGAAATCTGCCTGTTAAGTGTATGAGCGTTTGCTTATTATTTTTATTATTATTTTTATTATTATTTTTATTATTATTATTATTATTATTATTATTATTATTAATATTATTATTATTATTTTTATTTTTATTATTATTATTGTTATTATTATTATTATTATTGTTATTATTATTACTTATATTTGCTTTCTTTGGTTGTTTTATTGAAGGGTATCCATAAGATTTTACATATGTGTGCATGTATATTAATCTTTCTAATATATTTGATCACTGTACCGCAAACTAATTTCATGGATCCCAAATATTCAACTACTAAAAGTTAAGAACCCATAACTTACACCTCAAGGGAGACGTGATCATTTTCTTGATGGAGATAAAGCGTTATTGAAGTGAACATGTATGGTAAGTTACGACTGAGGCATTTAGAGCTCGAGACATGTAAGTGACATTTTAATCATTAGGCGTCATCGAAATTTTGGTCAATCTTGCCAATATTTATTAGCAAACGACATAGAGGTATACTTCTCATGAAACTAGTGTTGTTTTACTACCGGTTTTCTTAATCTCAAGCTCTCATTTTTTTAAATTGATTTTAGTGTTTACCACTTCAATTTTCTATAAAGTATTTAAAACGGCCACACAATATGGAAAAGGAATCTTACCTCATAGAAAAATTGGCGAAAAATTTCCGTCTTGCTTACAAGGTAATTGTACTCGTATCAAAGTTAAAATCCTTCAGCTCTATTTTTTTGCTTGCAAGGTAATTGTAAGGTAATTGTACTCGTATCAAAGTTAAAAACCTTCAGCTCTATTTTTTGACATGTACATTGGTGTTTAAATTGTTGATTGTATTATACAATATATCTTAGAATTTATGTTATATCAGTTTTCGTACATTTAGATTAGAAACATAAATATTTTGCTTTGGATGGTTTCTAGATGACTTACTCGCCACGTTAGAAACAGCAATTTTGAAATAGTACAGTTTATGTCAAGTGTTCATATTCCATAATACCTCTTTTCACAGATTCAAACTAACCACTTTACCTGATAAGTGATCTAGTATAAAAGTGTAATTTAAATTTATGAATGCAGCGTTATAAACGATATTTTTTACGGTCGTAAATCTGCCCATTAAATATTATTTTTACGAGAAGAGCGATTTTCTCTAACGGGTAAGTTCCCATTCCGTCTAGAGGGAGAATCCTTTCCTAGATTCATTGCCATATCCCATACCCGCACATTCTCTGCATCTGGGACTGGGATTATTCGACTTTATGTCGTCTCTCATCGATCTCTGCGGCTTGTAGGAAGGGAAGGAACTGACCTAAGAGGTCCGGACGTAGTACCCGTTGTGGCATAAATAATGGGAGAGGAAATCGTGGTGGTATTAAACTTTTCTATAGGGATGCGTCAAGAAACTGTCAGAGATATATTATAATTTTTGCAAAAAAGCTAATTATCGATACGGTAGTGAGGAACACATTTTAGACGCTTTTTGGAACGGACAAAGAGTTTTAGAGTGACGCCTAAGTAATTTTTGCTTTAATGCTTTGTTTGCAATGATGAACACATTTCTGGTCCATTATATGAGGTCTGCTTTATTCTACTGTCAGGTGACATCTTCAGGGTATTTCAGGGTTTATTAAAACACGTTACATAATAATAAATGTATTATTTTAATAGAAATTTATGACTAGTTGAATGTGACGTCGCCGAAGCTGTAAACTGTATTTTCATGTGTTGAAAGTTTCTAAGTGTCATGGGTAGCTTTGTTCAAATAAGTTTTCGTAGTCTCCGGATTTGGATATGCTAATGAATCGTATTATCTGATAATGTTTCCTCAACTTCAAAAGTTCTCAACACCCAATGACCTTGTAGTATGTTACCTGCTTTAGGGTTATGAGCTTGGAACATTGCAATTTCAAAATTGCAACCACCTTAAAAGAATACTTTCAGGCATGAATGTTGCCAATAGTTCGAATAGTACAACTACATTTTTTAGATTTTTGCTAATATGCGTAAACTTTCACATACAAGACCACCTGTGAGCTGTTCTTCAGCGATTCCCTAATAAAATCATTCCTAATTAGTTCCGAAAATGATATTGCAACATCTTTTACACACAACGTATTTGATTCTTTCTCGTATTTGCTTAACAGTTCCAATTTTCCGTCCCCTAATTTTTGTAGGGATTAAAGTTTCATAAACTCAGTCTATTTCGTGTTCACTTGTATTTCTGAAAATTCTCTATTAATCGTTATGTTCGCGAGTCCATATAAACATTAAAAGGCGACTGTTTTGTATGAGTATAAGAAGAAGGTATAAGTTAAGTTTAATAAGAATAAATTGTGGGTCAAATTCATTTGAAAATAGTTATTTGCACACTTGAGAATGAAAATGTGGGAAGTTGAACGAAAGAACTTTGGTCAATAGAAATAGCATGCTATATTTATGCGAGCCCCAGCCACGGCTTCTCCGCCGCCCCACTTGCTATCTCCACGGCACCCGATGCTCCCGGATCGCCAACCCCTCCTTCGCAACGCTCTTCCAACTCCGCCGCCCTTCCGGGCACACCGATAGAGACACACACACAACACACACACATCTACCTTCCGCGATGCTTCGTCCGCAGCTCCACTAGTTTGCGAGAGCTGAATCTGCGGCCAAAATGTGGTTTTTCCACTTTCAGTATTGAACTCTCCGTGCACTATAATGCGAAGTAAATATTTCAAAATTAACCGTCTCGGTGGTTGTTGGCTCCACTGTCGCGAGGCGCGCTTTTGTAGTTGGTATATGCCCATTCGGTCTCCGCGCCACAGTGCGAGCCGTCAAGCCTAGGTGAAGTTGTTAAGTGGGCTGACTTTGCATATTTATTCTGTGTTCTTGGAAATTAATCATTTTGCTAACCTCCACGAATGTATTTTACATAGCAATTAGGTTGAATGCAAAATTCAATTCACAGTTCCTAAAAATGGCAACTTCATCCATTGATGTATCTCTGTGGTTCGATTGCTGATTGGCGACCAATCACGTCGCGAAGGGCAATTGTTTCGAACTTCCCCATAAACACAACCTTCAGTCCTAACTCAATGCAAAATTTTTACTGTCATGTGCTGTAGAATTCACAAAATTTGTATAATTATCGTTACCGATGCTGACAGCTTATTACACAGCTGTATACTAATAACAGTACGTTGTTGTACCAACTGATTAATGACATAATCAGATAATGATACATAATGATATTTATTCGAAATTAATGTAAACTAAACACTTTTATAGATTGGGTTTATGAAAGCCTATACTCATAATATTCGATAAATTTTAATTAATTTATAATTTTAATTATTGATAAATTATTACTTTATTTGCTAGATAACTTGCGTACTCACTTTAGATAATTAATTAATGGGGCTTGAGCAGTCGAGGTATAGGTCAATAGGTCTGTGCAGCCTGTTGCTGCAGTGATATAAAAATGCAGATCGATAGCCAGCAAAACCCTATCTACTCAATTCAGCAATGTTTACTTTCATTTGCATTAACGATTTACTTGGCCTAAAAATTAGCATGTAAATGTGCTGTATTTTCATCACGTATTTGTTTGGAAGGTTAAATTATTGAATGAGAATCCTTTATTAATGAATTGCTCCTTAATTTGCTCATTGGAACAGTTTCCATAATCATCTGATATGACAAACATTTTACGCAACTATTCCTATGAATAAATCAATTTTATAAAAGCAAGTTCGCCTTTTTCTACAAAAATTATCCGCGGGGAGGTATTGTTTACATATAGCGCAATGAGGCAAACGATTATTTGCAGCGTTACAATACTTTCTCTATATACGAAAGTAAAATAAGTTGAGATATGTGATATAGGCTTAGAGCTGCTGAAGAGCTGGTTCAAAAGAATCGGTCGGCATCAGCATTCAAATCTAAGCCCTCCGGTCTAAGAAGCACCAGTCCCAAATTTGCACGTACGCAATCGTCAGTCAAAGCCTATTTCAAACATCCGTAGCACCAACTATGTAGTGGGAATGTAGGACTCTTCAATGATTGACTAATGATCTAACACCGGTCACACACTTATCTATGGCAAAGAAAACCGCCAACGCGATGTTTGTTTCCCGAACTTGTTCTAAACTTTGTTTAAAGACTATCTTGAAGGCATTCATTCACATTCATATTTAATTTCACCGAGAGTATAAAATTAAAATTATTTCGAATTGGAACTGATAAAAACTAAAGATTCTCTATAAAAAAAGGGAAATATTACTAATCAAATTAAACGTTAAATTATCAAAAATGAAATAAAATGTGGCATTAGCAATTAGATGTCAGGCATTCTTTACAATCGCCTGTCTGAATGTTGCTACAGGTTGCTACTGCTTATTTCGCTATTGTCCTGTCCAACAGATGGCTTGTCTGAAGACTCATAATGCAATATAGTGGTACACTAAGTTAGTGAGTGGCATACTTAGGTGCCCGAGTTTCCAAAAATTATACCAACTTTTTACCAATTTTAACATCCTTACTTTCAACCAGCTGCATTCAGGTAGTTTTCATTTATGGGCCGGGGCTAGATATTGTCAGAGACTTTGCGACCTTTGGATTGGAAGCCATGCTGAAGAATTCTGCACTCTGAAAACCCTTTGGTTATAGTGTGGAAACTAATAATTGACCAATAAATTTGTAAACCGACAAGACAGTTACGGTAATATTTAACGCTTATTAAGACATCAAAAGGCGTCTGCATTGCAAGTACTCAAAAACGTTCTGACCGTTTAAAAAATCCATTAACATATTTTATTATATTATCATGAAAAAATATACATATGTAGGGCAGAATCTTCTGAGTATTCTAAATTGTTAACAAGTATTATTTAAATTCAAATCTAACGATTAATTTTTTATTTCACCCAACATAGTGTACACTTAAAACCCATCAATAAATTACTAAACCAACAAGCAATTACCTAACGCAAATGAAGTCGCGATTGCGGTGGCAGTTGTACCAAATTAGACTTGAACGTTTAATAAAGTCTGTCCTTTTGGCAGTCGCGTGATCTGCCTGCCAGGGCAGACTTGTCGCGCGAATCCGGATTTGGCAGCGTGGTCACGCATGTGAAGTACACCGCAGCAGCGCCCTCCATCCTACGGCATTATAGTGGCAACGGGGAATCACTTACTAAACATGGAATAAATTAACTGATATGTGGAAGTTGGGAACGATGGATGTGGAACAAACACAAAGCGACGATGCGCAAGTTACGTTATAAAATCGGCGTGGAAAAGTGTTTTAATGAACTGTGTTCATGTGACTCGGAATTCGACGATAAAAAAATGCAACACTCAGAGAAAGTGCACTGGCAATTGGAAGTTATTTTATAAGCAAAAATAGCGTAATTTGAATTCCTTTTCTAAATATTTAGAACTTTTCAAACTTAATCTGGAGTAAGTTCAGAAATATAGGGAGCTTGGACACGCTGAATGTGAAACCAACAGAAATCGGATATCCGCATATCTTATAATAAAATCTCTCCGAATAAGGGATTTTTTTCTCAACAGTATGTGCCACAAAATATCCAACTATAAAAGAACAGAAATACTGGAGATTCCGTACTAGTAAAGGAGATTTTTTTTCTTTAGAAATAAGATAATCTAGAACAAATTACTCCAATCTATTTCCAGAGCAGATTATTTATTTTACAACGGTAATTCAATTGCCACACCATCTGAATATGGTGTTCAGAATGATTTTTGTAAGAAGCTTGGAACATAAATCAAATACGTTTTGTTCAAGGACTTAACGCTTCGTTGTCATAAAAGTTAGTAACCCATTTGTTTCGATTTGTAACTCATTTCCGATGCTGTACGTTTTTCTGTAAATTATAATACGTTTTTAGAAATTTCTCTTCCGCGAGTATTGAGAGAACTCATGCTGCAGAAACAGCCATGTAAGCGAATAAATGACCACGGAATCAGGGCAATCGGGGTATGTAATGTCTATACTGCCAGGGTGCAAATACCCAGGAGACGGTCCTTAGTTTGCATATTGGATTATACTATTCAACGCGTGAAAGATTAATTACAAACAATACACCCCTGCATTGCTCTTTAGTAAACATAGTCTTCATAAAATAACTACTTTCGACATCACAGCCCTAATCTTTGAGAGGAGTCAAATTCTTTTAGTTATTTCATATAGAATTAATAATTGCAGGACAATTGTTAATGTAAATGTTCAAAATTATAATAATTGATCAAATATTTAAGTTCTTAAAGCTACAATAGAAATAATCACTTTATTCGCACATCAATTCACGACAGAATTATTTATAATAATATAAAAAATGATGTGCCTCTCTGTTATTTCAAAATAATTCCTTTTAATACGCTCATATTAACATTTATACGAAATAAAAACCTATTAAATAGTTTCTATAACATGTGTAAGTCCCTGCGTTCGACCTGGTTAACCTCGATTGATTGATTGATTTAGTTAGTTATTCTGGGCGCGTCAACTACTAAGATCATTATTCCTGTAAGTGTTTTATCGCGCTAGGTGGGGACTATTTTATGACGAGATCCGGCGCCTATCTACGCCGGCTTGTGGAGATTTTCCGCAACCAAGCCGGAACAAGCTCTGGCTGCCGAGTGGTCTCCTGACAATTTTGATAGTGTAGTGAATGTCAGTGTATGTGTGTATAAGTAAGGGGTGAGAATAGGATAAGGAAAAGTAATTTAAGATAGCGTGTGATCCATGGCGTGTTTGTAAGGGGACTTTTCCGGCTTTCGCCTGTTGTTGATCGGAGAAGCCATGGAAAACTACCCATCAGTGTAGCCAGCCGATAGGATTATCCTTCACACAGAGGATGAATTCGACCAAGCTATCTAGCTAGTGTGAAAAATACTTCCACTATCGTAGCTCGAACCTATGACCTCCTAGTCAGAGGCATTACAGTGGCATCAGTTGATGCCCTGTACCAAAAATTTGATCTTGAAAACTGAACCAATTTACTTGGAGTGTTCGCTGAAAAGTTTACATTTTGTCGCGAATGATTATAACTATTTATAAGAACTATTTTAGTTGTTGGATATTTATTCGTTAATAATATAATAATTGTTTATCCACCAATACTATGGCGTGATACCGATATTCGAGGGGAGCGGGATAGAGTGACGCGAAGCAAGCTAGAGCACGAAGCAGTGGGGTAGAGCGGGGCAGATCGGTATTGTGTGAACGGAGTGGAACGGAGTATATTGGCGTGAGATTTTTTTTCTTGGTGTTTGGGGAGGGAAGGGGCCACTCTACAGGTATAGGTGTCCAGACGACTTAATGTTTTCTTATAAATAATTTTTCATTTGTTAACTTACAGCTAATATTTAGAAGGTAAATTGATATATTTAAAGAATTTTTTGTGCAGAAAATTAATAAAAGCTATATGTTTTAATACGTATCATTGGCCTCTGAGGGGGCTGTAAATAAAATGTATTTCATTTTACACCAGTAATATAATTAATTATTTTTTCCGACTAATACGAGTAAATTATTGTGAAACGTAAATGCTTATGAAACGTTTCATATCGGAATAGTTTCATTTGTTGCAAACAGAATAAAGTATATTTTACACTTAAAATAACATATTATCAAAGATAAGTGTATTAAACGAAATTTCTGCTAGTTAATTCCACGCAGTTTTCAAATAATCATGCTGTCGTTTGGTAATAAATAAGAGATATCAAGCATAAATATTTGTGATTTATTCATCACGCAAGAATTTGTGTTAATTCTAGGATATGTTTGCTAACCGCCAATCAAGTGAAGTACAAATATATTATTTATTAAACCATAAATAGGCTGTAATTATCTGGTAAATCAGTCAAAATAAGCTAAGCTTCTGCTTTACAAAAATGTGTCCAAATACTCTGTGAATATATATTAAAATCATGTTCCTGCGGAATACGTTTTTTAAAATTCACAGAAGTAAATATTACAATGGATTTGGAAAAATTGAATGAGATTATTTCGCGTAATGTGACGTTTTGGAAAAACCATTTTTCAACCTTAAAATTGATTAACAATTTAACAACACATTACTAAATTACTTTAATAATTGCTTAAATGGGCAGTGAAATTAATTAAACCATTCCCGAATACCGCAAATTAACAGTAATACCCGAAATTAACAGAAGAAATTAATCTCGTTACAAACTCGCATATGTAACAACTAATAAGAATATTGCAGCATTCAATCACCGAGTGGCATGTGGAAGATTTAAAATTTCCTTTTTTAATTTAATTAAAAAAGTAAGTGAATACAACGTTCTAAATAATATATATAATACAAGTATGTAGCATTTTTAAGACACAGTAGAGTAAATATAAGAAACACTAGTGCTAAAAGAGCTCATATTTTCATGGCCGAACATTACTCGAAAAGTACTTCCGAAATTACTCAAAATATTGTACATGTCCGTATTTCAAAATCCATCTTTGATCCCCGTCGTGTTTACTGCTTTGGACATTCGGTGGTCACACCTCCGTGGGAGGCGGTGTTCCATCCCGACTGGAAACTGAGGTATTCTTCAGATATCTTCTCCAGATGGGCACCAACCAACTCGTCGTTAGCCAAAGAGAAATGTATACATTTGCGAGTTCAAAGGGCTGCATGGCTGCAAAGGCACGATAAGAAAGGAAACAATGGTCGGGGTTCATGTTTCGGACGTGACGGCAGTGCTCCAGTATTCATATCGTTCGGGGCAACCACAGGACACTGCCGATGAGATCAGCAATCCGCTGAATTTTCCCAACTTACGGCGGGTGAATTCGACCCAGCTAGGGTCGAAAATCCGCCGTTTCGTCAGAACTCTAACCGTAGGACCTTCCGGTCAATGATGCTGCAGCGGCAAGATGTTGCCGCTGAGCTGTCGCAGCCTTGCTCTCCTTTCATTATCCATCCCCCTCTCAATTATTTCTAGTGTTCATCTCCTTTTTGCGATTCTCCCGGTGCCTCTTTGTCGCACCTTTCCCTTTGGCAGGTATACTCGCTCTGGCAGGTATCCTATACTCGCTCTGCCAGGTATCCTAAACTCGCTCTGACAGGTATCCTATACTCGCTCTGCCAGGTATCCTATACTCGCGCAGCCCTTTGCCGCCGGTTCGCGCCGCCAGAGCGCGCTCTCGCGGCCAGCGCCCGCCTCGTAATCGCTCTATTAGTAGGCTCTCGGGCATCGGACTGTCAATTTCCTCCGGTTTGACTTATAATCCCCGTTTAATTGCCATTAAATGACGGCGGCGGTGGCGCTGTGCTTTTTTTTCGCCTCCACGCTCGCGCGGGCGCGACGTGATCAGCCGCCATTAATCCTAAGTTCGTTTGCGCACCGCCGGAGCGCGCTGCATATGCATGAGAGCGGCCCGCGGCGACCCCGCCCCCTTTGCGCGCCCGCCCCGCCTCGCCACGCCTCGCCGCCCCCGCGCGTTCGCACCTCACCCGCCCTCTGCCCGCTCTCGGCGCACCTGCGCTGACCCCGGCCCTCTTAAATGGAGATCACTCGCAGGAAATTATTAATTTTTTTAGCGCTTGAATGAAAATTCTTTTGGGCTGGAAACTGTTACGGAATATGAGTTTGCAGAAATAAATTTTGTTTAGAGAGAAGCTTAAAAATAGTAGGCGGCTCGCATTTCGTCGTGGTGTGACAAAAAGTGTTGTGCATTTGTTTTGGTATGGTTGGTATGGTTTGGTTTGGTATTTGGTTTGGTAATTATTTCGTTTCACATTGCCGTTCGCTCTTCTGCGATCTATATCCACCGTGTGTGTGCGTGTGTGTGAGTGTGTGTGAGTGTGTTTGTTTGTGCACCTATGCTTCCGTAAATGCAGAACAGTCGCCCGAAAGTATTACTTTTTAGCTCTTCCCTGAAGTCTCCTAATGTGGAAACTGTTTCAAAATTTAAATAAATTTGTTTTGTAATAAGAGGTCAAAAAATTTGTTTATGGTTAATCTTTTGTTTAAAATTAAACACATGTCGCATATTTTTTTATAATTTGTGTTTTAATTTGCTGGGTTTTTACTTGCGATAAATGATAATCCTACCAATAATTTAAGAGTTTCCTATGGAGATACCTAAATATACTCCCCGTTATTGCGTTGAATATTTTTTTATTAATTCATGTACTGATTAAATCAAAATATTTTTAATGCGCCATATTATCAGTGTATTATGAATAGATACATGTGACGTTCAATAAAAATATTCATTAAAATGATTAAAGTTTTAGAGCTTTGATAAATCCTTCCTTTAACAGGAAAATAACAAAGAAAACTGTTTGCAAACATACATTTTGTTAAAGGAAGAAAGTGAAAAATTGCGTGTGGTTTATCGATTCGTATTTACGAACGTTCTGTAGTATTTTTAAAGCAATATTTCGGTTCTAGTATTAGGAAACCGAAAAATTTGGAATTTTTTTTATAAAATGTACTTTGGATGGCGATAGATGGCAAGAGTATGTGGCAAGTCCAAAAAGTTAGCCAAATGAGAAAACCATTTACTACGAGAAAGTCTGTGCCATTCAGTAGCACCACTAGTGTTCACTGTCGCCACCGTCATGGTGGACAACTGAGATTCCAAAGAAAATTTAATTAGAAAGTGTGAACGGTTGCACAAATCTTGCAACACAGTTGCCTTGGGTCGGGAGTAAACAAAAACATACATCAGGTTCCAAACAAATTCATTAAATGATTTTAGTCAATTCTTAGTACCATATTTGTGTCTTCATTAAAATATCTAGAAATTATTTTATTTTACTCACGTTCCGGTGCTTGTTATTACATTTAAAATAATTAATGATTTTAATATTTGTATGGCGAGAATTTTGCATTTACACGCTGGGGACTAACTGCATAGCATATCGATAAGAATGCGTCACTTCAAAAGTTTAAAATGTCAATTAATCATTGAACAACTTCACGCGAGTTTGCCTAACCATTGCATGTACCGACACAATATTTTTTAAATGTTGTTTTTTTTTTAATACATATTTAATCAGATCTTTTAATGAAGATGCAAAACTATGTTAACATCCCTCAGTTATCTCAATATACTCTCCGTGTCAATAACATATCAAATGAATGCAATTATTTCCCATCGCTGTGGATTTCGAATGTCCTTCTCTCATGTTCTCCTAGCATCTCTATGACTTTTCAGCAGAACCAACATTACACAAAGCTTTACATGGCATAATTTCCTTCTAAACTTGAAACGTAAGTAAGCCACGTTATTTCGTGAAACGGGTTTCGCGCACTCTTTCTGAAGTATGGAGGAGAATTAAAAAGAAAAAAAAATATTTTAGGTTGTTATTGAAGTTCAGATCTCTGGAACTAATATTCAATTCCTAACCCTACTACCAAGCACAATATCGACCTGCAACAAAATCATCCCGGAAAAAATCATAATTATAAACACGACCACTCTCTTCCCTCCCTTCAGATCTGCTTCTCAATTTACCCCACCAACCGTCCAAAAGAACAAAAACAAAAGATGTTCCTCGCGTGGAATAACGTCCTTCTAAATTTGAAATACAAGGGACCAACACTTTTCGTGAAACCGTTTTTGTTCGCCGTTTCCAAAGCATGTTCGTTGAGGTACAAAGAAAAATCGAGAAAAAGAGACATTTTTACTCTCCAGCTGTAATTTACATTGGGATCTCTGAAACTTATCGTTCGTTGCCAGCCCTTCCACCAAAGAAAACGATTTGCAATGAAACCCACCCGCCACAATGATCACAGTTGAAAACATAGCCACTGCCTTCCCCCCTTCAGATCTGCTTCTCCCTTCACCTCAGCTTCCTCGCCAACCTCGCGAAAGACCGCAACAATAAGAAAAATATCACCCGCGGGTATCGCAACCAGAGTCTGAGTCATCCAGCGCAACCCCGCCGAGACTCCAAGGCGATACGGACCCGAGTATTTATTACAGAATCACCATTTACTCCCGGAGGGCGTCCGTCCCCTCGCTTTACCCTCCACTTCCCCTCACTCTGTGGGCGGGGTGGGAGGGAAAGCATGACCCTCCGGGCCCTCCCGGCGACGCGGAGAGCTCATTAACTGCGCGGTCCCCATACACAAGCAGTTTAAAAACGCCGTCTGGAACGCAATAAATGCGGAAATATCTGATTATGCATCTGCAGACGAACGCCGAGAAGGGCATCTCACTCCTTGAGCCACGCAAGCGCATTAAAACGAAACCTACCGAGCGGAGAAAGCACCAAGGCTTCTAGAGAACGGGTGAGAGGATATAAATGAGAATGATACGCAGACGAACAGGGAAGAGGTTGAGGAAACGAAGAAAATTTTGCGAAAGACATCAAATTATTATTTAAGAGATGGTGCAACGTGATAATTTAAGAAGCAAATTTTGCCGGTTTTTTTAGTTGCTTAGGAACTCAAAGGCAGTACGAGGCACAATATAGAAAGGTAGAATAAATGCATCCGTTTCTTCTTCTGGTTTAAACTAATTTCGAAAGCTGGTATAAGATTGCAAAAAAAATGAATGAAGAGAATACTGGGACAAAGTTTAGGGGATTATAAAGAGGAGAAGAAGATAAGATAATGAAAAAACTAAACTACACACCCAGAACAACATCTTACTATTTTAATAGCTTGTAAATTGCGTAATTTCTAGAAGTAAATTTAACAAATGCATTTTCGATATTTCAAAAAGAGAGTAAGGTGTAAGTATGAGAATAAGTACGAGAGGTTGAGGTTATTGCGAAAACCAGAGGAAATGGTTTTAAAGAAAACCTGCGCAGTGCGTCACGTTGGTTTTTATTGTAAAATAAGAAAATCCGTCGTGATATGTGAATAGAAAACTTTTACCAAGTACTTTAAAATATTAGAAAATGTGGATAACTACAGGATGGACAAACGAATATAAACAATAAGTATACTTCAGTAAGTCTGAGAGAAATCGCATCAGAATTGTGAACAAAGGAAAATTTATGCGAAAAGACAGAACAGCGTTTGCCTACTATAGAATAAATGACATCAGAGCACTGTTACCCTCCGCGTGGAGACGCTCTGAGAAGCAGTGCAAGCAAAGGGGGGAGGGGGGACCTTTGACAGTGTTTCAGGCAACATGACTGGGAAACTATCTACACCCGTTCATTTTCTTTCGATATGGGAAACTAGGTTGCTTTTAGAGATATTGGAACACTGGCGAAGTGTTTAGTGTGTTCGAAAGGACTGCAGTATGTTAAAAAGCCCAACAGACGCATTACGTTGATTTGCGACGCAGAGAAACATGCGAGATAAAAATAAATGGGATGAGTAAAGGAATTTACAGATTAAAGATTTTGGAAATGATACTTAAAATCACGTGGAGTTACAACAGTCTCAAATAAAACCCATCTCGATCAGGTTTTTGTTCAGTTTCCCTGATCCATTGAGAAATGCTGCAATGGCCCCTAGTTTTGCCCACGTCACTACGCGTACGTTTTGTTAAACTCTCATTTTGCTTGTAATGGTAAGAGTAGAGGTAAGAGCAAGTTAACTATTTTGTTTGTAATGCAGAAAAATCATACTTGCAATTTGTTGACAGCAAATAAGCTTTTTTTCCCGCGGGAAGGAAAATGTATTTTTTTCAAATATTGCTAATGACGGGCTTGTTTAAAATTTATTTTTAACAAAATATACAGATTAAATAATCAAGCTTAATTCTAGGGTCCAAATTATATCACGTAAGCCCTACCAGGTGTATATTTGTTAACATTAATTTTTGTTTTTGTAAACATTAATTTGTTATAATGTCACAAGCCATTTTTTAAAACATCATTGTTTATATTAAACCTGTCTTTTCCAAAAATGTTATCTAATATAAGAATGGAAGTGGAGTTACAGTACTGGATAAGATAGAGTCGGATATTTCTTTGAGTTATGTAATACTGTAAGTTCAATTTCATAATTATTTATGTTGTTTTCGAATCATAAACATTCTACATAATACTTTTTTTTTCAAGTGAACCTTTTCCCATACATCCATTCCATAATTGGAGCACTGTGTACCCGCCGCTGCATCGGCACTTCCTTGACTTCACTGGTCAGTTCGGAGCAAACGAGCAGATTTATGTGACGTCATAGAGCATTGAGTTGGCAAACACTGTCTCAGAACATCGTATTTAATAGACGATAGTTCAATGGGAAGAATGTGTAAGTGCTGAGGTGAACCATGTAATGTTTGACTTCAGTAGTAACTAAAAATATATACTTCTTTGTTGGATATTACGAATTGGTTTTTTGGGGAAGGGGCGTGAGAATGTGTTTTTTAAGTTGATAGAAGAGCATAAATCACAAACACTTCTGTGTTGGGGCGGACACCATGAAGGGGTCATTCGTACAGTTGAGAGAAGATAAATGTTGAAACGGAAAGTTCAAAAATTTGGCAAATAATAAAGTTAACATGAGTAATATTGTTAAAATAGCCTTGAGTTAGTTAATAATTTCGAAGAAACCATATCAATTTGATTAAAAACAGTATTTTACGAGATAAATAGGAGCTGTCCGTAAGTAGGAAGGAAAGAAAGTAGATATGTTATTTATGTCAAACAACAGTGGAGATCACCTCTCAAGTAAAACGAACTTTTTTTTCAAGAAATTGAAGAGTTTTTTGAGAAGTCAAATTTTTGTTTTAATTTTAAATTTTCAAAACAGTAAAACATGAAAATTTCGAGCTAGTGAGTAAATATTATTTTTATTAAAAATTGAATGTAAATAGATATTTTATTGAATTCATAACAGATTATTATTATTATTATTATTATTATTATTATTGTTATTATTATTATAATTATTATTTTTGTTTTATTATTATTGTTATTATTATGTTATTTTTATTGCATTCATTAGTGAAGAGAGGGCCCCGAGGTTGATGCTTCTGTGCGCGCACCCCGAAGTAAAGCGTGGGGGGGAGGGGGTGATGCATGGCGAAACCCCACCGCGCGGCGTCTTCTCGCCCCATCGCCCCGACACGCCCTTGACATTATTCTCAATCCGGTGCCTCTGGAGCGCGGGGGCGGCGAGGGGCGGGGCGGCGAGGACGGGCGTGCCGGGGCGCGGCAGGTCACGCCGCGACACGACACGCTGGAGCCCTGCAAAGTTTTCCTCGAGTGGATTGTCGCCGCCGCAGCCGCCGCCACCATCGCTGTTGCTCGCGGCAGCAATGGTGGGCGATTGTTCTTGCGGGCTGGGACAATGAGGACAGAGCCATGGCAATTTGTGAGTGAACGAAAATGAAGTGGATATTAAGTAAACGAATTTATGGTTCAGAGTGCGTCACTTACAGCAATCTTTAGCTCCGAAAGTATAGTGTGTATTACAGTATATCCCAAGGGGAGGTGGTGTTCCTCTTCCACTCGCCTTCTCTTTGTCTCTCTCTCTCTCATATATATATATATATATATATATATATATATATATATATATATATATATATGTGTGTGTGTGTGTGTGTGTGTGTATGTGTGTGTGTGTGTGTGTGTGGTACCGTTCCAGCCGGAACAAGTTCTAAGCTTTCGACATGTGGTGGCACGAACTTTAGGCAAGTGTGCTTAAGAACACGGATACTGGACATAGGTTTGAATCCCGAGTAAAGGATATGTGTTTACAGTTTTGTTTGTGGCATGGACAATACCTCTAAAACACTAATTACTTCCAAAGTGTTACCATTAACTGAATTTTGTGCGCTATGCAGATCCAGTGCGATTTGAAGTGTCCAGTGCGTTGGATCCAGATGGAGATCCAATGCGTCTTTCTAATGCCAAGAGAACAAGGCTAAAAGGAGCCCATGGGCTACGTGAGGCAATGCGGAACTACATCTCTGATTCCCAAGAGGTAAGTTCAGGGGGCGCGGGACCCATTGAGCCGTATATACATGGCGTGTTAGGAAGAGTTGAATTTTATCGTAGTTGCCTTGTTGCATTATACGATTTTCTTAAGGTGGCCTTTGAACTACTAGGTCATATAGCGACCACTATGATTGTTAACTGAAGGGGGAACACAAGTAACAAACATCCAAACTCGAGGCGGGATTCGAACCCGTCACCCCTGAGCCGAGGCAGCTACGACCCCTACAGCCTTAATGACCTCGGGAATCCACGCCGGCTCAATATATTATTGTATTTATATGATATGAAATATTGTTCAAGATGGGCTCATAAAAACGCAAGTAACGATGATTGGATTTATTTTTATGCTTAAGGATGGCGTCGAACTTCCTAATTGTGTTATTTGCTATGAAATATTGAGCAATAATGGTAAGAGATCTAGTTGTCTTGAACGAAATTCGTGAATGAAACATGTTCCTTCTACAGATAAAGGATTATTTTCTGCTATGTCTGGAAATTTAAAACGCATGTAGATGGATAGTACTGGATCTGTTGCTCAATAATCTGAAAAAGTGAGTAAAGTTCCATATGAGATATCGCAACGCAAAACAAAAGTCATATTATCAAAGAGATGCTCGTTACTTGTTACAATTAAAACAAAGTAAGTGTAAAAAAGTTAAGAGTAAAAAATCAATATAACACTTGCTTTATCCATTACCGAATAAAAAAGTGCCTGGGAGCGAGGAAAGTTTGCGCTTTGACATATGGGGGATGTTTGGCTACCCCTGAACTAGATGAAACCAAGGGCTACCTCAGAGAGGTTTGCGAAGTTATGTGGGCTTACATTGCAAAATCGATCCAGGGAGCGGTTCGGTATCTCAGACACTCTGGTAGTTCTCCAAGCGCCTACAGATCACAACGGAGTCAGGCAAACCGAGAGAAGTCTCGACAAGAAATGAAAAGGTAAATCATTGCACATGATGTGCATTCTTCTTTGTTAGTTAGCTTATTAATAAAAATTAATGAAACCTTTACTTCGAATTTTTCGATAAACTGTTCAACCTTGGACAATACATCTCCTGAAACGATGATATAATATGGTTTCACCTACCTGAGATTCTCTTTAAATTGTAAATTAATGAGACATGAAACGTTCTAAGTAAAAGAGATTCATTGAAGATGTATTTCGAGAATAACAATACGGAAAATAGTATGCATTCATTTACGACCCATGAAATTCACTTGTAGTTAAGTAAAGTATAAATTAGCATAAGTTACATACGTTATACAATCAAACTATTGAATTGTCATTAGAAATAAAGAATATTTGCTTTTCGACTTATTCCAAACATTTTTGGTTCTACAACCGAGTAGTATTCTTCTTCGGCTTTCTTTTATCTCCCACAACTCGTCAGATCTCTATTAGAGAGTTTAGTTAAAACGTTGCCCCCACAACATTAATTATTAGGAAAATTATTTTCCGTAATACGAACTTACAGCTCAATACAATTAGTACATTACTGCATTTGTGAGTCACGTGACCAGATATAAAATGTCTCGTGAAATGGCGCTGTTCTGAAGGCGCTCCATTAACCGGAGTCCGCCGTCGACAGTCGGAACGGAAGTGCCCATCCCCTACATTGGCACGCTTCCATGGACGAGCTCCTTTTCACAGGGCTTCGATGCACATTTTCCCGGAAGGCAGGTAACAATTTTGTGATGGCCACCTCGCTTATTTCACTTAAGTAGAATCAAATTGATCCTCCTCGCCCTATTTAATTGTAGAGGATTCGGCTTGGGCTTTTGCAGAACTGTACGAAAGCCATTTATCCTCGCCAAAGGTCAACGGTCTCTGCAAACGTTTAGCTACGGCGAGAATTTATTACACCGCAATTTACGACAGGACATTTATTAAATCATTTCGTTCCTGAGGTATTAAACAGTAGAAACAATAACGCAGCGGTAATGCTCTTACAAATAAGAAATATTTCATTCGGGCGGCGTTCTCCTTTTGGTTGCAGGAGGTGAGGGATTGGAGGGGTATGCGGCACGACGGGGGGGGAGGTAGTGAGTGTGGGAGGGCGAGGAGAGGGAAGGTGAGGGCAGGCGAGGTACAAGCGTGAGAGAGAGAAAATGGGGATAGAGCGAGAAAGCGAGTGGGCGGGCGATTGAAAAAGCAAACGAGTGGGCAAGAGAGCTATCGGGCGAGTGACAGAGAGGGCGGGCAGGCTAGAGGGTGACAGGACTGGCAAGAGAGCGAATGGCTGGGCGAGAAAGCGAGGGGACGGGCGAGAGAGCGAGCGGGCAGGTGAGAGAGCGATAGGGAGGGCGAGAAAGCGAGCGGACGGGTGACAAAGCAAGTGGGCGGACAAGAGAGCGAGCGGGCGAGAGAGGGGGAGGACGCGCGTGAGAGAGAGAGAGAGAGCGAGAAAGAGAGAAAGGGCGAGTGGGTGCGCGAGAGAGGGAGCGGGTGGGTGAGAGAGCGGGTGGGCGGGACAGAGAGCGTGTCTCGCAATAAAGTGGAGCCGGTATTTGCATTACCCTGCGCTCTGCTAGCGCTATATATAATTTCCGTGTTATTCGCGCTGTTATTATTATTCCGGAGCGCGAACCCCCGACGACCTCTCGCCGCAGCCGCCGTCGCCTCCTGACTTCGCGCCGCGCCGCTCGCCACAGCCGCCTTGCGCGGATTGTACGTCACATATCGCGATACATTCTAACGCTCTACCGCTACTCTCATTTCCATTTTCCTTTCGTTTCTTTTTTTTCATATCTTCATCCCCGTTCCTTCCATTTCCTCTCACAATCGCATGCTCTCAACATTTTCCGCATCTCATTATCTAAAACTGTGCGCGCTCCTTTCATTTTCTCTGTCTTATTAGTAGTTTACTTCTTAATTTCTCATGTCTAATTTCGCACATTTCTAACATCTCGCCTTCTATCTTAGCTCTCTTCTCACCCCCATAACTTATTTTCATCCGTCTCGTCTTTCGCTTTACCCGACACGTCTTTATCCTACCAGCCACACTTCGCTCTCTACCTGCAACATATTGTTTTCTATCCACCCCATCTTCATTTCTTCCCGCGTTACATAGCTCTCTACCGCCACACCATGATAACTACCAGCCATACCTTGCTCTGTACCCGCCATATCTTGGTCTCTACTCGCTACACTTTGCTCTCCACCATAAGTTGACCACCACAATTTTCCATCTGCTACACGTTGCTCTGTATCGCATCACTTTTCTCTGTACCCGCCACATTTTGCTCTCTATTCACCGTACTATGCTCTTTACCAGCCATAACTTGCTCGCTACCTGCCACACCTTGCTCTCTACCACAAAACTTTTTTTCTACCTGACCCTTTGACGCGTAGAGAGTAACGAGTGTCTTATAGAGATCAGACTTTGCTCTCGACCCACGACGCCTTTGCTATATGCCCGTCACACGTTGCTTTGTAGCTGCAAAGCCTCGCTCTTTATCTTCCACGCATTGTCCACTCGCTCACCGTCGCCCATCTCGCTACTCGTTGCCTCTTTCCATTTGCCATACAATACTCTTTACCCTCGGCAACTTGCTCTCTACTCGACACACCTTCTTCTCTATCAGACAAGCCTTACTCTTTATCCGTCACACGTCGCTCTCTAGCTGCCTCACTCCACCCGCCATTTCCCGCTCTCCAACCGCCCCGCCCACCCCCGCCTCCTGCCTCTGTGTGTGCTATGTTCCACCCCTTCCTATTCATCCCCAGTCCAGCACCGCTTCCCCGGCGGCGGACTCGCGGATTGGTCTCTCTGCGGCGCGGCGCGGCGCGCGTATCGGCGCCGCTTCGTTGCAAATGCCCGGCCGCGCTCGCGCGAATTAAGTTCGCGATAACTCAGCGGCGGGGCCCGCCCGCTCGGCCCCGCCCCGGTTCCCGTTCCCCGCTCCGCTCCGCGTAATTGGCGTAATTTACGCTCGCGATATTCGCGCCGTTAAGCATCGGCCGGCGCGCGGACCGCCCCCGCTCCGCCACCGGCGCCACGCCCACCGTCGCCCCCGACTGCCCCCGGGGCTTTTGCACTCGGTGCACCACACTTGTATTCGGTGCCCTCCTCCTGGAGCACGTGATTCCAATTGTTCCTCTAGATGGGTCCCGGTGGTAATTTTTCTCGTAAAATTCAGTTTGCATATGGCTGTGGGAAGCTCGTCGTTGTTTTTTGTGTTCAAGCAACTTAATTCATGGAAATGATATACATCATAATTTTGTGGATTTTTGTATCACGTGAATAATTTTAAATCTTTAAAAATCAGTTTTCATTTCGATTCCTTAAAACTTATATTTTATGACGTAATTGCTAAAAAAATAAAACCTCAAACAAAATTCTTGTATTTCTTTTCAAAGCAATATATTACTATCTCTTGTAGCTTTAATGCATTAGTATCTCTTGTAATTTTATATTTTCGCTCTCACATTCACCAATATGTCGTATGGCACTGGTATATATCTCATCTTATTTTCGTATTTCCATACATATTCACTTCTCACTAGCACCTACACAGAAACTTTTCAATCTTCGCTAAAAGTATTTCTAATATAAAATGATATGATCCAAAATTCTACATATTTTTAATTTTCTTTTTCATATTCCAAGTTCCTCTCAGCCTTCGTCATGTTCCACTGATGTCACCGCGTTGTTAAATTCCCTCCATTCAATAAATCATTTTTTCAGTGATATTAAATATATTATATATATATTCTTTCCTTTCTCTCTCCTTCCTCTTTCTTCCCCATTCTTTTTTACTATATTTCTCTCGTGCCCACCTACCCCCTCTCGCCTATCAGACATCTTCCATTCAGCGGCAACCATATGTCTTTTATTCCACGTAAAATTTCTCTTAGCGCATTTCGACTTCACTCGCCGCCGTGCGTACTATATGTCCTCCCCAGGGGGCCTTCATCGCCTTCCTCTCTTTCTCCCCCACACGCTCCGCTCCGCTCCGATCCGGCTTCCACCCTCTCGTCCACCTCCCCCCTCTCCCGCCCGCGGCCGCGTCGCGCCCTCGCGGGGTCGCTCGCTTTGTTCTCCGTAATTAAATGTGCGCGCGGTGCGTTCCGCCTGAGATTTAAGGGCGCCGCGGCGCGCGGAGACGGCGACGCACTGTGGCTCGGAGCGCGGGGCGAAGCGGGCAAACCCTTTTTAGCTAAGGGGACTGTCGGCGCGAGTAATCTACCCACGTCGATTAACTCCGCGCGATGTGAGTGAGCGAGAGGGTGAATATTTATTATTGTTCCCGAACGCGTCAATTATTTTGGTCTTTGGTCCCATTAATGTGGTGCAAGTTTTTCTCTGTAAGTGACTGTTCTTCGCCGTCGGAATGCGATATTCGGCTCTGACCTATACGGCGACTTGCGAGGTTTTCCTCTCTTCAGGTATCCCATCTTCCAGACGAAACAAGCTCCAAGCTCGCTATTGGTCTCCAGACATATACGTATAGTAGTGTAGTAAATGTAAGGGTGTTTCCATAAAAGAGCAGAAAAATATTGTTAAGATGAAAAAAGGAGATAATATGAGCAGTTCGTGGCCCGTTTGTTATGGTGCTGTTCCGGCATTCGTCTGGTATTGCTAAGAGAAACCATGGAGTAATACAGATCAGAGCAGCCGGCCAATAGAATTCTTCTCCAGGAAGCGATTGAATTCGACTTAGCTACGTAGCTAGAATCTAAAATCTTTCATCGTCGGTACCCGAACTCTAGAAGTTGTCGGTTAATTCTGATACAGTTCTAAAGGTATTGTCGCTGAGCTATCGCAGTTCGTTCTCCCCATTCACGTGCTTCTCCTTCTATCATTGCTCCATGAACTTTCAAACATTTTATTGTCAAACCATTTGTCTCAAATGCATCCGAAAAATACTTTAGGTTCTGAGTAGCATAATAAAGCCAAATTACTTTTGGGGAGATGTGAAAGAAATCATCAAGATAGGATCAATTCGTACCTTAAACATCCATAAACTGATGGTATATATTTCTATTATTTTGACTTGTTACTTTTATATGGCAAGAATAAACCCTTTTAGTCCTACGTGGAACAAAAAAATGTTGACTTACTTTGATCCTAATGACTCATTTATGCCATCGCTTTTCATTGCATATAGGATGGTTAGGTTTATGGTCATTATAGTTAAATAATTACGGATAAGTTGATTTCGGTTATGGTGCGAACTTTCTCCCACGCGATAATGAAGCTCTTGATAAAAAACGCCCACTCCTTGCACAGAATTCGAACCTGCAGCCGTTGCCCTCCCGTCCGAAAATTCTACTTTAACCCCTTGCCGTGGCTGGTAAGTTGCTACCTAATTGGAACTCGGCGGTACTTAAACCACAAACTAAGGTACTTTTTAAGGAACAATCAGTGAACGGAGGTACTAGTTTCCAGGCACGAGCGCTAAAAACGAATTTTGGCCGCACTATGTGCTTTCCAATCCACCGTGCGGGGTACGTCGGGCCTGTGGCGTGGTTCAGCGCGGCGTGGCTTCGGTTCCGTTGTCTGCGAGATCTCCCGGCGCTCCCGCCCAACCCGTATCCCCCCACCCCCACCCCTGCACTCCGATCCTCCTCTCACACTTTGCAGTCAGACCTCCAACTCGTTTATTGGCTCGAATACCCTGCCTTTTGTAAAACATTCGAGACAAGCACTCCTCGTTTTCCTACTACCATCGAATTCTGGGGGTATCTCCGACTTTTTTGTCGTGGATGATGATCTATGTAAGAATGGATAATCAGCTCTTAATCCGGACGAGAGAATGCGATACGACGGACAGAAGTCAACAGACAGTTTTTAACAGCTCATATTGCTGCCGCCCGTGCACTGGCAATTATTCTTAATTACGAATTAAATAACTATTTGTACACTATAAGTATAAAAAATGCTTCTGATTCTCCTATAGACGTGTCTGTTTTATTTATTAATGATAGTTGTCAAGTCGCTTGTTTCAAATTCACTTACATTATTTCCCTCCTGTCATCTCTAAGAAAGTTTCGAAGATCGTTATTACCTTCATTTGGTACCACCACAGCATTTGTAAGCAATCTGCTATTGATGCATTCTGCATCTTCAGAGTTTCCCTATCTGTGACGACTGTTGGTGTGATTCCGTATCATGTGTGTGAGCAATATAGGGATGGGTAATGAGCTTATTTCCCCACCTTCCCACATTTACGGTGGTGATGGGATGGAGCAAGAAGATAATTGTGTGATCTATTACTTGTTCATAGGGGAGTGCTCCATAG
The DNA here is from genome assembly GCA_017312745.1 of Gryllus bimaculatus. Classification (NCBI taxonomy): domain Eukaryota; kingdom Metazoa; phylum Arthropoda; class Insecta; order Orthoptera; family Gryllidae; genus Gryllus; species Gryllus bimaculatus. The sequence continues at coordinate 27,172,320 of BOPP01000001.1, read as the reverse complement.
AAATGAGGGGAAGGAGCCAATCAAAGGAGCCAACCACTGGAAGCGATCATCTCATTAAACGAAACGCATCATGAGACCCAGTTATTTGTCGGATGTCGAAAATTCGCTACCAGGATAACCCTATCGAGCCTACAACTTTCGTCTAAGAGGTAAAATGTATGTGTGAGGCGGCACACTCCCGATCTACGAAGCTTCGTTCATGGACATGTAGCAACAACTATACGCTAACGTATATGCACAGATTCTGTCTGCCTATAGTCCTTGCATTTTCGAACCACATTTTTACGGCCGTGACATTATGACCTATTCCTGTTTTCTGAGATTAGCTTATCGCGTGACCTGGGCTGGCAAAGACGGCATGTAAAAGGACTAAAAGACTGTCAGGACTCATTGTTGTTCCCTGCTGTCATGAGTAAATAATTGCTTGCTTTCTCAAATTTCATGTACACATACAATTCAAGATTACACACAAAAGCGCATATGCACACAAACACTGACTCAGACTCACAATCAAGCAAACACTCATTCTCACATACCAGCAAACACTCGCCCAAACTCTCATACTCTCTTGATTTATTGTTTGTTTATTTTATTTATTTATTTAATAGGTAATTATTTCAAACGAATTAGATTACTTGATCCTATGTGGCTAGACCGAAGGCCTTTAAGCCATTACAATACCTACATCCTTTCGCGTTCTAATCTTTCGAATTCTGGTATTCACCCCAAATGGTCTCTCCATCGCATCAAAACCGCGGAAAAGAGACCACAAGGTACGGCTCAGGAAAAAACCCCTGAAGGGGGAAAAACCTGCCGTCAGAAGCCGAGTACATTCTAATCTATCCGACGTTTATTTTAGCTATTTTAGATATTTATTGTTTGTTTCCCGACGCGTGAATGGCTATTGCCGTCACTCTCAAAAGTGTAGTGGATGTTTTCATCACGAGAGGTGGCGGTGATCTTTGACCGCTGAATTGTGACAAACGGCGCCGACTAACGCGTCGCCTTGACGGGTTTTCCCAAACAGGTATCTCTCACCAGCGGGGCACCACCCCAATCGGGACAACTCCCGACTGATCTCCTAATGCGTGTGATAGTGCAGTGCATGTTCATGTGAGTGACCGAGTTGAGAACAGGGCAAGGAAGAGGAAGGAAACATGGTGAGTAATCCAAGGTCCGTTAGGGTATTACTCCGGCATTCGCCTGGTATTGATCGAAGAAAACACAGAAAACTATCGATCAGAGCAGCCGGTCGCTATGCCCCCCCCCCCGACCACGACTGAATTCGACGTGGCAATGTATCTAGTGTCGGAAATCCTGCCACTGTCGGGACTCGTGCCGTGTATAGCACAGGAATGCCCGCATAATCCACTATCCGCTACCAAGCACTGGAGATACGTTTGTCGTAGTGAATTCCTGCCTTCCAAACTTGCAGTAGAAACTCATTAGATCATTCCACGTGCAACTCAGAGATGAAATCTCGGAAGACTGGTAAAGTTTTCGGAAGGAAAGCTTATGAAATTCATTTAATGAGGCAATGTAAGCGGAGAACTTTGCTTTCTGAAAATGCATTCATTTAATTAATGTTATTGTAGATCGTTTAAAACTACCGATTTAATATAAAAATACATTACTATAATAATATTTTGGTGTCTTCAACTATTTTCTTCATCTTTGATTGTTAATAATCTCTTGAAAGAAAATAAAAAAGTATTTTAATATTTAATAATATACTTTCAAAACAAATTAGAAAGCAACACAAAGAATCGTTTCTAATCACTAGAGGGCATATTTTGTCACATTTGTATATTGGATTCCTCGAGACCAAATGATTTTTTTTTTTTGAAGAAAATACGATTCATTCCCCAAAAAAGCATGATATTGTGTCGTCATGGATACTCACAGCAAACAAAGACACGAGCTTTCATATAACAAATATTTATTTACAAGGAAAACACAACAAATATTTACAACGAACATACACTTTACACCCTAGCTCTGATAGACCTGCTATCCCCTGATCGCGGGAACGATGTTAACCCGATTGATGATCAGTTTCAATTGTGGCACTCGCCACTCGTACTTCTGAAGCGCTCACAAAGCCAAGCTTCCGTGACCGGATGTCACACTAGGACACAAAGTCCGTACCAAGAGATGGTTTGCCTCAATCGCAGGATCCCGATTGAGAATCGGCTGCGTGTCGCAGCCCTCAACCACTCCTCACCGCGGAGCACGCACACAGCATCGCTCCCACGTGGCCGCAGTCACCCAAGGACACGAAGTCCTCCACAGGCTCGTCAACACGTGCCCTGCTCGCCGAGGCATCTTCGTGGCGACAAGTTTTGTGCAGCTGCACGAGACTCTCCAGAACCCACCCACTGGCTCTGTGCACTCCCTTACATACTCGAGGCTCACGTGATCTACTACGTCACGCCGCTCCCGCAGTGCCCTTTGGTTGCATGAGGTTTGAGTGTCCGTTCCTTAAGATCGGAGAATCCCAAAGCCTCGTGTCTCCCTTTGCCGCGTGCTGGCCTTTAGGAAAAACCCTTCTGTCCCTACAGTGGCGAGGCGGTTTCCCCTTACCACGCGTCTTCAAATAGCTGTCACGAGGTTCGCTCGCTAGTACGTTACAATATGAAGTTTCATAATGCATGATTTTGCATATATTGGCAATAGGTGCATATATTCGTGCAGTAATTCGTGCATACTGATGCACGATTTGATATTACTGACTCTAACAAGACCGTCGCTTTACTTATCTCTTCAGCAGCTGATTTCTAAGGTAACCAGGTTTTATCAATCCCTCGTGAAAGTATACAACATTCACTCCGCAATTAAACGATCTCCGAGTGTTCAGCCAGATGGCGTTCCGAACACGCTGTTTCACCGGCTGATTTAATTTCCATTCGGAAAGGTAAGCGCGAAAGTGTGTCAAGGGAAAGAATGCACCCCGCAACGAGGCATCCTTCAGGAGCTTATCCTGTCTCCTCGACGCGGCGGGCGCCCGCGCGGCTAATGCGCTTCGCCCTTAAACTCGCGCAGCGGGAAGAAGCCGTGATTTACTGCGCCGAGACGACGGCCCGGGAATGAATAGATGCGGCGATGTCCGGGGCGTTTTGCATCAAGCGCTGCGCCAAGGAGAGAAGTGACCTGGATCGCGCAGCAAGAAAGCGCCTTGTACTAAATGGATGTACGATAGGAGGCATCTTTTTAGGTCATCGTAAACGAGCAAAGTACTGAGCTGGAGACACGGGAGGCCAAGAAGAGTGTATTGATTGTGGTGGTGTTAATTTATTTACGCTCACAATATTGGAAAATGATTTCCGATAACAGTTTTTGTATTCTCTTATAAAACGCTGCTATACAACACTAAGTACTGAATCGCAGCGTTATTTCTGTAAGATAAGAGTTAAGCAAAAAATTGGAAAGAGCATTAGATCGCTTTTAAGTAATTTGGGTTTAAACCATCGACTTATATTTAGTTTTAATTGCGAGTTTATAGAAGTAATCATGGGTATTCTTTTAGTTAATTTAATATTTCAGTTGATGGGAACTAATATCCATGTTAAAGTACAAAGTAATTCACACAAGAAAGAAAATAGATCATGATTGAATGTCAGGGAACGGAGACATGGAGTGACAGAATCATGTAAAAATACTCGTACGATATCTCTCGTACTCATGTTCTCCCTCTCTCGCTCTCTCTTTCTCTCTCTAACGGTCTTAATCTTCTCCTCTTTTGTCCACTCCAGTATTTTATTACGTTGTATTTCAACGCTGCAAGAACGCTATTCTCTACCAAAACCTAGATGATTTCCACAGGTTTCTTGTAAGCCTTTCGCAATGTCTAATACGCCTGCACGAGTTCTACCAGTGTAAATTGAACGATTGCAATAAAGTGAATTGAACCGATAGTAATTAAATCAATTTTAATGGTTCTTATCAAAACCGCCTATCAATCCTCCCACCGCTCACTTCATCTTGCAGAAGCGGCACACGGCCTCATGAACATCGAACTCTGCGCGTGGCGCTTGCGGCCTGATGTGCAACCGTAGGGGGCGGGGGCGGCGCGGAGCGGGGTGGGGAGAGGCGAGGTCGGATTGATCGCTTGGTGGAGTCAGATTCCGGGTGATAATTTCAGTCGAATCTACGACTAATGTCATAACTCTGGTAAAAATAGCGCATGTTGTACGTCGGGAGGGGGCGGGGATATTTCCCATCGAACGGCGAGATCCAGCGTCGATGTAGCGTCTGCTTGCGAAGTTTTCCCCGACCAGGTATCTTCCACCAGCGGGAAACCGACCCAACCACGACAAGCTCTCAGCTCCCGGCCGATCTCCCGGCCTAAACCTGTTAATGTGGTAAGCCTGTTAATGTGGATGCAAGTAAGGGGGCGAGGATAGAACAAGGAAGAGGAAGGAATGATCGCGCGCAGACCGTAGTCGGTTAGGTACTGCTACGCCATTAACCTGGTGTTGACCGGACAAACAACGGGAATCTACTAATCAGAGCAACTGCCCGCTAGAATCCTCTTCTACTCAGCGGCAGAAATAGTGTCGAAAATCTTGTCATCGTCGGGACTGGAGCCCAGACTCTCCCGGTTACAGGCACTGCAGTGACATGAGCTCATGCCGTGAGCCACCTCCCCCGGTTTGGCGGCGCCATGATACGGTGGTTTTGGGAGAAATTGAACGGGCGGGGAGGTGTGGAAGAGGGCCGGACGGAGCGGTGTGGTGACGCAGCGTGTGAGACCACAGGGAAGGGGCAAAATGAAAGGGTGGGACTAGGGGCTTGAACTGAGTTCAATTGAATTGATGCCTTATTTTACGTGGCGAGACTGACCCCTACTCTTCCGTCCGAGCTTTGGGGAGCGCAGCGGAATCACGTTGGGAGGTGGCGGGAGCGAGGAGGGAGCGTGGCAGAACGCCGCAGGGAGTGGTGATAGAGGCCGTGGCATAAGAGTGGATGAGAGGGGAGTTGCTGTAGATGGGAAAAGCGTGTGTGTCCGCGTAAAAACGCGAGTGTCGTCGGCGACGTCGAGTACGCAACAGGAGACGGAGTGTAGGAAGAGCGGCGGGATGAATCATCAAGCGCTGTACCGCCAGAACTATCAGGAAGAACAAGATTGCAGGATGGACGTGGTGACAGACATTGTGATGAAATGCGTTGGTCTTAATTGAAAATATCTTTGTTATTAATCAAAATGAAGTATTCATATTCTGTTATAGGTTTATGTCCATATATTAATAAACAATTTCTGAATCACTTAAGTAAATGATAATACATTAAATGAATTGCTTGTATATAAAATTTTGTATTCGAAAAGGATATATTCGAAACTAAAATTTAATTTCTGCAGTGTACAATAACATTGAAGAAAGATTGTTTTAAGAACAGGAGAGTATCGTAAAAACAATACGATAATTTGAAATGCCAAATGGCGGGTTATCGAGGGTACTAGCAGAGGATTGAATATAATAGATAAGCCGAGATCTCGTTCAATTGTTCTGACAGAAAATATATTTAACGAATGTTTTTTCCTATGTGTACCAAGACATTCAAATGGGTATGGTATTCGTGTTTTACGTCCACTTACACCTTTTGTGTTTTTTGGAAGGAGAAAGTGGAGTAGGAGGGGAAAGAAGAGACGATGATGAGAATGGTGGAGAAGGAGAACGATTAGGAGGAAGGAGAGGAGAAGGACGAGACGGCGGTGATGGTGGAAATGGTAGTAATAGTGGTGAAAAAGGACAAGGGGAGGCGGCGGGCTTTTAATTTGGATCACACACGCCTCTGAGCTCGCGTGGGTTAATATTCTGGCGCCGTCAGCGCCGCGAGACTCCGCGAGGGAGGGGGACGAGAGGTGGCGCGGTGCTTCTAATGAAGAAGCCTCCGCCTCAATGCGCCTCGAGGAAGGGACTCGAACCCACGTACTACACGCGACCTCCACCCACATCCCACATCCCCATTCCCATCTCCAACCCGCCCTTCCACCAGAGACTCCGCGCAATACACCCAATTCATTTAAACGCTTTTATGAGCTTCCCATTGAAAATCGGGGCAGGTGGCAAATCAAAGTACAAATCCCAATATAAAATAACCAGAGAAGTAAAATAGGATGCAAATTAGGACCAACAGGCTACAAGCAAATTAAAATGACAAAACTATGGAGAGTGAGGTAAAAAACAAATGAAGACAGCTAGGAATTTTTTTATCAGTACAGACATGAGTATGACTTGACAATATGACTTTCTCGTCCTACTTAGTTTTCTTATTTCTTTGGTCAGGAAATTTTCCCCTCTTGCATCCTCCTGCATCTCCACTCAAATTAAATGTTTATGAAAATTTCTAAATTTTTCGGTTTTCTAATGGTAGAACCCAAATATAACTGGAGCAGCTTTTACGAAAAAGTCGTTTACACGTTAATGTAAATGAGAGAGTTGAATTTCTTCCTCACAGAAAACTTTTGAGATTCAAAACTTCTTCATTAGAAGTCATTTGAAGCATTTTCACTCACAAATTAACGGCGTGAGAGATATTTCAAATTTGAAAAACAAAAGGATTCAGCAAAATGTGATGTTAAACAGCACAATTAGCACTATCCGTACGAAAAGTTTAAAGGAAGAATTTCAATAATATCGAATTCCGTTTTGACAAACAGTGGAATTTTGATCTAATTTTCACAGAAAAGTAATGACTTTTCGAGAAAATTTATATGACTGAATTTACACCACATGTTCTCATAAATGCAATAATGTGAATATGCGTCTCCATTGCAAATATTAATTACAACGTGAGAGATATATTAAGAAACTGACATTTTCGTAAATGAGGAAAACACAAAATAGAGCAAAGAACGGTTATGTCTTGTTTTAGAGTGCATTTAGCACTACCCCTACTGCAATTTTAAAGAAAAAATGTTGCTGTTTTTGAGAAAGAAAATTAAAGTAATTTTTTTAATATTGCACATATTTCACTCAAAATTGCGCAACTACAATAATTTTCAAAAAACAATAGAATAGAGTAATATGGCGTTTATGTCATCTCATAGAATACATTTAGCGCTAATCCTACCTAAATTGTAACGAAAATCAAATTGAGCCGTTTTCGAGAAAATCATCTTTTTAATTATTATTTTTGATATTGCACATATTGCACGCAATATTGGTGAATACTAAAATTTGCAAAAAAATGTACACGACGTTCATGAAAGAACTAATTTTAATAAACAATTTACTTGAAGGAAAAATCTCTATCTTCAATGTTGTAATAGTGGGAAGAAGGCGGAAAAACACCAAACTTTTTAAAAGAGGAAGCGCCCTTTTTGTTGCAAAACTCAGTACACAATCTATAACAACATTATTCTTTTTGAGACTTTCATCAATCATCTGTTTGAACTTTTATGGAGGCACTCGTGACAAGCATTCTAAATTTTCATTACTAATGCTGGTTCAAGAACACTTATCAGAAATAGATGTAGGAACAGTACAGACAACTCCTAAAATCAATATTAACAGGCGTGTGCAAAGAAAAGTAGCAGTGCAAACCAAATTTGTTAACCGCTTTCATCAGAACATCACAAATCTCCACCTACAAATGTCTTTCTTCACACGCCGATTGGCGGTCGCTCATGGAAACAAATTGTATAAATCGATTCAGAGAAATAATGAAATTTCAATTGGACCAAATGTCAGGAAAACTCACAGGAGAGCTCTCTCGTGATATACAGGGTGCACGGCCAAAATCCGGACAAATTGAACATTTTTCTTTACACTATATTTTTTGT